>JAUCMS010000131.1:33765-55852 GCA_032357445.1 Enteromius radiatus | reverse complement strand
TTATTTTATTTGAAATAACTAAACACTGTAAAATTATTTTTTCTAAGATGTAAATGAAGAAATATTAGTAGAGTACAAGAAAATAATATTTCAATATTATTCCTTAAACTTTTACGTTCAATTTACAATTTATTTGCTGTTTGTTAAAACATTGTGAAATTTGCTAGCAATTCATGAGTACATTTTTTTGCACACCATTTTCAATGTTTTTTATTATTTTTTTTTTTTATTTGTTTTATTCATCAAGTTAAATTAAATAAAAAGGAGATTATTTGCAGATTATTTACTCATTTATTTATTTTATTTCAGCTAGTTTATTTATTTGATATAGTCAACAGGTTTTTATGGTTTTATGGCTTCCATCCATCAAAAAAGAATCCAGGAACATTTTTCTTCCAATCTATCTGCGTTTTCTTTGGTTATGAGATGATTACAGGGAACAAGAGCAATCTTCAAGTCATTTAAGGTCAGATATACCACAGAAAAGATTTGATGAAGTGTTTTGGCAGAGTTTTCATGCAATAATCAGATAATTACACCTAATCTCTATTCAGATTTCCCCCAAAATATTTCAAATCTGAATCAGACAGGAACTTCTGAATCCATTATATCCTTATAAGACGTATTCTTTCTTGTTTGCATCAGAAACTTCACATCAGAGCAGAAATGTTTGGAGTTAACAGGCTGTAATTTAATATCTCTGTGGTTTTTATTTTCCATGAGATGGCGAGCTTTCCGGAAAGGGCTTTCCAGGCTATAAATGTTCATTTATAACACACACATCAGTCCTGCTGTTTACACTAAACCGGTTTCACAGCCGAACATGACACAGACACAATCTACGCTTCATCTAAGTCTATAGGCATAAACGAAACATAAATATTTCCATTCATTTGGATGAATCAGTTTTAACATTAACAACCTTTTTTTTTATTTGTATTATTTTTATTTCTTTTATTAGTTTTATTTCTTATTTTTTTATTTAATATTTTATTTCATTTCATTTTCTTAATTCATTTTATAATTAAAGTTTTTATTGATTTATATTTGATTATTTACATAATTTATTTAATGATATGTTTACTTTTTATTTATTTTCTATTTTTTATTTCATTTTTATTTATCTGCATATGTATTTTTATTTAATGACATTTGTACTTCTTATTTTTATTTGTTTTATTATTATTCTTTTACTTTATTTTTGTAATAATACTAAAAACCTGAATGTTTTAAATGCATAATAACCAGGTTTATTTATTTATTAAATGAATGTTACTTTACACTGATTTATGCTAAAGTAATTTTAATAAATATATTTCTAAAATATGATTAAATTATATCTTTTTGGAGTGCAAAAATCTAACCTGCTTATTTTGAAATATGCATCACATTAATTTGAATAATATATTCTTAAACATAATATAACCAATTTAAATATATAAACCCAAATATTTAAAGTTTTTGGGGGGCCTAAACACTGCATGCACGAGGGTTATTAACTAAAACCAAAACCATAAAATCTTTACTGAAAATAAAATAACTTTAACTTAAACGTTAAAACAAAGAAAAAAATAATAATTTAACTAACTAGATATACTAAAATGAAAATACAAATATAAAACAAAATTTCATATATAATAGAATAGTAAAATGTATTATAATACAATATATATATATATATATATTTTAAATGCCACAAAATTACTAAAGCTTTAAAACATAAAATAAAAAGTAATTCTAAATATTAACAGAAACTAAAATAGTACAATAAAACTGTCAAGAACTCAAGGTCAAATTGAGTATTTCATGCAAACAGACGATTTGCATACTGTGCATACTAGATATAGCTGAAGTAGTGTGCTATTGTGAACACAGCCAAGTGTTGAGCTACACTGGAGCCCAGATATGAATCATGTGCAGGAGTTTTGAGTATTACAAGGATTCATTTCACATTTCCTGCCCAACAAGTCAGCACCCGCCAGAAAACCAGGGTGTAGTCCACATCACAATCACTTCAGATCCTACAGTGATGCCCTAAAAATCCCTATCCTTTAGAGCCAAATACAAACATTTCACACTTCATCATCAGCGTCAAGGAAGAAGAGTCTATAAAAAAACGCAGGGCATGTTTGGCATGAAATTAAATTTAGGTCAGTCATTTATACACCAAATCATGTAGGTGAAGGATGTTCAACACAAGTCATTTTGCACCCCGCTGAATTTACACGGACACGTTCTTAACCGAAGTCACCCTTGAGTCGTTACAAACCTGTATGAGTTTCAACACAAAAGGAGCTCTTCAGAATAAAACCACAATAACAGCGTCGATTTACATTATATTCATGATGCTTTGTGACTGATATCTTCCCCTCAGATCTCTGCATATTTTCAGTGTGATGTCATTTTTGAACAAGCGAGTGAGATTTCAAAGCTTCGTTGGAGGGGAAGATCTCCAGTCAATAACGCATTGATATCAGCGCACGGCTTTGATGATGACAGCCGTATCACAGTCTGCTCAATCAGCTGTCTGTTAACATGATGTGAGAGTTTCTCAGGAGCCCAGAGAGCAGGACCGGACCTGTTCAACTCAACACTTCAGAGGACAATGAGTCTGTTTGAAAAACACAAATAACCTGCTCCGAGTTACATAACACCTCAACACAATACCATTAAATACGTTTTGCATTTAAAAGTTTTGCTTAATATTATGAGCGATCAATGAACAACAGTGCAACTTTAAAGGAATAGTTCACATAAAAATGACACGTGTTCACCCTTACATCATCTGAGATCAGGAGGAGTGTGTTTCTTCATCAGATCTGGAGAAATGTCTCAGCAGTGGAAGTGAATGGGTGCCGTCAGAATAAAAACATCAGAATAATCCACAGCAATTAACATCTGGAGAAGATACAAGATCAACTAATCCAGCATCAAATACAAGAATCCAGAACAGCTCTAAACTAATACGTGTCTGGATTTTGATCCACTTTTTCACCGGAGGAAGAGTTATTATGGATTATAGACTCCTATTTGAGTTCAAATCATCTTAATGCTGGATTAGTTTGATCTTGTGTCTTCTCCAGATGTTAACTGTGGATTATTCTGATGCTTTTATCTGACTCTCATTCTGACGGCACCCATTCACTTCCATTACTGAGCAAGGTATGAAACGCAACATTTCTCATCTACATCTTGTATGACGGGAGTGTGAGGACATTTTCAGCACATTTTGATTTTTTGAATAAATGAATTAAAGACTATTGTTAGGTACCCAATCCATTAGGTAGGCATCAGCTAAAATGAAGTTACACCTTTTAAAAGTCTTAAACAACAAAACAAACTCACTTGCCGTAACAAAAGGACATTTTGTACAAATGTGAAGTTTATTCTTTAGAGAAGTGAATAATATATAAACTATTGTCTATAAATATAAAGGGTTTTTAATAGTATCACAAGCAGAAGTATGAGAAAGAAGAAAATAACAGATGTCACCGGTGTAGAAAACCGTAATATAGGCTTCAATGCTAGCGTGATTAAATACATCTCAGATCCATGCAGACGCGTCTCACAAGAACAGTGCTTTCTGTAATCACCTTAAACAGAGACTCCTTTGGAAAACAAAAAACATTCATTTGCATGAGATAATCGCCGTAAACAATCAAAGAGCAACATTATCTGATGTTCAGTAAAGGGCATCTTTTTAAAAAAAAGCACATGATGACCCTGAAGACTTCTGAACAGGATGCTGTGAGTGACTCTTGAGCGATGTGGCGCTTTTATTAGCTGACGGTGATACCGATAACCACAGCGCAGGCCGATAAACCCCCGATACAACTCGAAAATCTGTTACAAAATATCTGAAAAATTGCATTATCCATAAACAGACCTGCTGGTAGATTTTGGAAATGATAAACAGGACGAACCGACGTGATTTTCACTTACGATCATTATAAAAGAGCCAAATATCGGCCGCGATATCGGTTTATCATTACACATACTGTATGCATCAGAAAGTCTACATCACATTCATGAAGTAGTTTATATACTGTACCAACACAAGCATTAAACTAAGTCATTTGGATTTTTTTAATGACTTATTTTGATACCGATAACAAGAGCACAGACCGATATTATTTAAAAATCAGTGCTGTCAAAAGATTCATTGCAGTTAATCACATCCAAAATAAAGTTTTTAAAAAAATAATAATATATGTGTGTGTGTGTGTGTGTGTGTACTGTGTATGTTTATTATATTTAATATATTATATTATATTAAAAAAATATTTTGCTGTAGTTATGCAGCTGGTTGGCTGTAATTAACTGTAGATTAATATTTTTTCAAACATAAATAAACATTAAACATAAACAAGTCTTTATCTTTACAGAATAAAACTTATAAATTAACATTTTTTGCATGAGGCTGTTAGTTTATTTAATTTTTCCTGTTAATGTTGATTTATCTTTGAACAAATAGTTGCCATTAAATAACAAATTTGAATCTACAGTAAGTTACTGCTAGTGATGCTGTCATTTCTACAGAGATTTTTAACAGTGATATAAATACACATGCATCTATATATTTAATAAAAAAAAGGTTTTGTATATTTATATGAACTTTATTTATATATATAATATATATTCATAATAATTACACATATATATTATGGAAAAACACATTTTGGATGCCATTAAATCGCAATTACTCATTTGACAGCACTATTAAAAATAAGTACAATTTTCTGAAAACCCAATTGCATTCTCGATCAAGAGGCCTGCTGGTAGATTTTGGAAATGACACACAGGACAAGATGCTGATCATCTCAAATATCGGCCGATATATATCGCTTCACTGCTGATTTTCACATCATGGATTAATAAACTATTTGAGAAGTGCATTGCAGACACCGTCCATCCTGTTCTAGCTGTATGTTTAGAGGTACTTCTGTGCAAAAGAGCCAAAGGAGAACACAAACCCTTCAGAAACATCACCAAAGTTCATTACAGACCCAAGAAAAACATGTTTACATTTCTTTGAGTTAAACACAAGTGCAGGCCGGACCCCAATGATGCTCCGAACTGAAAAAAAGGCACTTAACTTTACATAAAAAAAAAAAAAAAAACATCTTGAAGATTGCTGCTGTCCGAGCCCAGGACAGGCCAGGAGACCAGCGAACCGGGTTCAGGCTGGGTTAACCACATATCAGCCGTGGGTACTTACAGGTTTTGTTCTAGCTCCTATAGTCTCAGCCCCCATAAAACACTCCAGTCCTCTCACTCCCAAAGCTTTCCTTTAAAGCTCAATTCTTTCCATGATATGCAGCCTTAAGTGCTGGGTGCACAATTCACACACATTATCATCATCATCATTTCTGCATTATTTGCAAGTAAAAAGTTTGAATATTTGCCCGTGGAAATACTGATGTCGATAAAAACAGCCACAGTTTTACATACAGATCCCCACCCAGAATAATCCAAGAGAAAAGGCTTAAATAATCTCCAAAACGATACTGCTTGTCCAAAAAACAGTTCCTTTGATTAAAAAAAGATCATCCGAGTGGGATTTAAATACAAATATATACTTACAAAAATCACAATGTTTATGTACAACGCGAAGGGCGTCTCTTTAAACAGTTGCTTTCTCCATCAGAAAAAGTGAATAATAATAAAAAAAATCATCACACTGTTGTTTCTCCTTGTTTGCTGTTCGCCAGTCTCGTGTAGAACTTCCTCCACGAGTTCAGCGTCTTTCCAGACCATATCCAGAATCCAGAGGTGATGCCCACGATCAGGGTCATCAGGTACTTGATCATGAACACCGTGAAATCCGGGTTCATCTGCGGGTTGTGCACGGGACAAGGCACCGCGTACGTTTTGCACGTTTGAGCGCTCCACGTCTGTTCCCACTGATCCCGAAAGGCCTGTTCGTAGAAATAGCACGCGATCACGATGGTGGCCGGAACCGTGTAGAGGACGCTGAAGATGCCGATGCGCACCATCAGCTTCTCCAGCTTCTCCGTTTTGGTGCCGTCGTGCTTCATAATGGTCCTGATGCGGAACAGAGACACGAAGCCCGCCAGGAGGAACGAAGTGCCGATGAACAGATAGACGAAGAGCGGCGCCAAGACGAATCCGCGCAACGCGTCGACGCTGTTGATGCCCACGTAGCAGACGCCGCTGAGCACGTCTCCATCCACTTGACCCACGGCGAGGATGGTGATGGTCTTGATGGCTGGCACTGCCCACGCTGCTAAGTGGAAATACTGCGAGTTGGCTTCAATAGCCTCGTGACCCCATTTCATCCCGGCTGCGAGGAACCAAGTGAGCGCAAGAATGACCCACCAGATGGAGCTGGCCATGCTGAAGAAGTACAACATCATAAACAGAATGGTGCAACCTTCCTTTTTGGTGCCTTGCACCACTGTCCTAAACTCGTTCTCGAACTGCTCATTGCAAACCACTTTGTCCTCCAGCAGAAACCCGGCGATGTATGCGATGGACACCATCGTGTAACACCCGGAAAGGAATATAATGGGTCTTTCCGGGTAACTGAAGCGCTTCATGTCCACTAAGTAAGTCAAGACGGTGAATAAAGTAGACGCGCAGCACAAAACCGACCAGATGCCGATCCAAATGCGCGCAAACTTCTGCTCGTCCTCGCTGAAGTACATCATCCCGTGGAGTTTCTTGGGCTCGCACGGCGCGCCGCAGTTTTCCTCGCCCATGAAGCGGTAGTTGAGGTACGGAGGCACTTTCAGCGAAGTCGGGCATCTAAAACGCCCCTTCCTGGGATGCTCGGGTGTCGCCTGGGTCACGTCTGGAGTCGGGTTGACCGGTGCGCTCCGCTCAGACGTGTTCTGCCCCACGCACAGCTCTCCGCCGTGCACCGGGAACGTCTCGCAGGCGAGACTCTCCGGCCACTGGAAGCCGAATTTATTCATGAGCGCCTCGCAGCCTTGGCGCGCGCGCTCGCACAGGGAACGGCACGGAGGCAGCGCTTGCTCCAGCACCGTGCAAACCGGCGCGTACATGGAGCACAGGAAGAACTTGAGGTCCGGCGAGCACTGCACTTTAACGAGCGGGTAGAACTGGTGCACCTCCAGTCCCGCGTCCTCCTGGTTCGTGTGGCCGAGGAGGTTGGGCATGATGGTCTCGTTGTACGCGATGTCCGTGCACAGAGGGATGGTGATGGGCTGGCAGAAGCCGTGCTCCGGAACCGACATGCCGCGCTCTCCGTACTGCGCGCTCGCTCCCAGTATTCCGAAGGCGAGCAGGAAGAGCGCGGACGCACCGTGCGCGGCCATACTTTCCTTCTGCGGTTAGTCTCCTCACAGCCAGCTCGCCAGCCAGCGCTAGTCTTCCCCTCCAACTCCTTTTGTCGATGTATCCTGTCAAATCGGTGCGCGGAAACTTTTGGGAAAGTGCAGCGGCGCCCCGGACGCGGATCGCGAAACGCGTGAAGAAAATCCGAACACACGAGCGTCTGAGAGGCGAATAAAGAGTCGCGCTGTGTCGTGTCAGAGTTTCTGTGAGCTGTTCAAACCTGTTTCCAGGCGCCCTGCTGTCTGCTGTTCATAAGCGAAACGCGGGCGGGGCTTTACGGACAGATGGCTCGCGTTAGGGAGCGTCGGGATGTCGTTCGCCCGCGGTTCGTTTTGCGTTCTTTTTACGTTCACACCTCGAGTTTATAGGGTTGCATTTTATCTGATAACGTTAACAAAATAATATACGTTTAGCAATTTGTTTTACCAATATAAATTCAAAAAGGAGTACGAACTTTACTGAAAAACTTTACTGAAAAACACTGGGTGTTGGGATTTCTTTTGCGTTCCTTAAATGTTTTTTAAACATTCTTTTAACGTTCGCGCTTCGAGTTTGTAGAGTTGTTGAGCAGAACGCATTCTCCCTGCTGACTTCATAGATAAATACAGAGAGTAAAGGAGAAGACACTTTCTACCTTCTTTCAAGGTTGGCTCTCTGAGTTATTAACAGGGTTGTTGTTCAGGTAGACATTAAAATAAGTCATAGAGAAGGCTAGTTTATATATTTTATTGTGAAAAACTTGTACATATTTGCTTAATTCAACAATAGAAAACCTACTACACAGAGAAAAAAACTTTACTTTGAAACAGGTTTAACTACGAAATTAGTGCATTTAATAAATAATTACAAATAAACAGCAAGCAATGTGAAATTTAGAATATAGTTAAACAGTCCAATAATGTTTTACAACTTCTAAAATAATTACTTATGGAATACTTTACATGCTGTAAACACTGTATACTATAACTGAAGCAGTAAAATACTGTACGCAATGGTAAAAATGTCAAATATTCTTGTCACATGATCTCATCACATTGTATGTGTAATTCAGTGAGTAGTGCTCAGTATATACTGAAATACTGTGAGTATGCTATTCTCAACAGTTCTTTACTAATGGACTTCAGTCAGTGATATTTATTTTGACACTGATGGAAACATGAATGATCGGTCAACGGATTACGCTGAGTTTATACTGATTTCAGATTTAATGATAATGCGATATTGCACCTTTCCCAGGCTCAAGCATGCTTTCCAGGATAGTAATAATTAAGTGGACATCTGCCCAATCCAGTCACAAATAATGCATTTGCATATTACACAAATTAAGTATTAAAGACGAATACACAGTGCTATTTAAAATATGTTTTAAGCTTTAATCTAAATTCACTGAAAGAGGTAACTGTTGAGAGTGCACTTAAGAAATGGCTTTTAAAGTTCACCAAGGGTTAAGATACCCATCCAGCTCAGCATAATAAATAATGACGGCATACAGTAGAAGTCTGCTTGCCACACGAGAAAACAGAGACGGCCCCTAACATGCTGTCCTCCTATTGGCTACTGTGAGTGTCTGTAGGAGAAATGAGAGGAACATGATTTGCTCTGACAGGAGAATGTAAAGACAGCCTTCACTAAGAGTCTGGATCCTGGCTGAATACAAAACAACTTCTGCCTGAGTAAAGATTTCTTTCTGCCATCTTCCATTCGATCTTACTGTGAAATACTGCTTGATTAACGAACGCCAAACATGCTTCCAGTTCTTTCCGCTGGAGAGTGAATGACACCATATACTGCATTTGAAATGTGTAGCATTTGAGCTAAATCACTTAATTCCATTCATTTCAGTTCAGTTCACTATGAGTAAAAACTGCTCAGATCTGAATAATCCTGTAATAGACTGGACCGGCCAAACCAGAAAGAGATGATGTTTAAAACACGCACTGATAGGTTTTTGTTGGTTTGATTTGCAGTGATGCCACATTTTTGGATCCTCAAAGAACCTTTCAGTGAACAGTTCTTAAAAGAACCATTTTTTTTCCTTTTTTTGTGCAATGGAAAGATTCAATTCCTTCCTTCCTTATTCAAACAAACAGCGGTCGACTTGAAGCATTAATAAACTTTATTTATTTCAGGTAAAACAACAATAAACAACATTTACAGAAGGACATTACATCTTCCATAATAACATTACATACAGCTTCCTAACAAATAATGCAATCCCTACTCTAATATAGTTTCGTTCGTTATAAAGTGACCAGTTACACGTCTAGGTTCCAGAACCGCTCGTCAAAAGTCTGCATTATTTCAGTGCATCTTACAAAAACGAAAAATAGATATAGGCGAGTGAAGCAAAAACACAGATTCAGTGTTCAGCACAGCGGATGCATGTTTCCCAACCAGAATATACGGATATGAACCAACCTCCTTATATATACTGTATATACAGCCTAGTATATAACAAAGATTACAAAAAGATTAAATATTCACAGATGAATTGAGAATAACGGGTATTGACAGCACATTCCATAGCAGAGCAAACCGGGAATCTAAAGCTGTTCCCTTTTCATGGTACATTTACATTTATATATTCATTTATTAATTATAGAAGGCCCTTTCTGCCACCGAATAAAACCAAAAAATATTACAAAATACTTTTTTCTTGCATTTTTTGCAGAATTAAGATATTAAATCGTAATTGCGTCGTAATTGTGAGATACAAACTCTCGATATTTTTTTGTTTTGTTTGCAGAATTGCGATATAAACAAAAAAAAAACTGAATTGCAAGAAGTCATAATGGTAAGACAAACTCACAATAGTTTTTTCTTACAAGTGCATATTATAAAGTCAGAATTGCGAGAAAAAAGTCCACACCGGGAGATTTAATCTCACAATTCGTACTTTTTGAAAATAATTGCAAGAGATTGAGATTTATACAGTCGTAATTGTGCAACACAGTCTCACGATCAATTCGTACGAGGTGCCAAATTTGTGCCAATTCGTACGACCTCACTCGTACAATTTCGTACGATTTGTCTAAAACCATGTGATGGGTAGGTTTAGGGGCGGGGTTATGTTTAGGTCATTCGTACAAATTCATACGAATTGGCATCTCGTAAAATACGTACGATTTGGAGTACATCGTATGAATTCGTACGAGTGAGGTCATACAAATTAGCAACCTCATAAAATATGTACAAATTGCTGTGAGATCAGGTTGAATTGTGAGATGTAAACTCGCAATTGTAAGTAAATAACTTTTTTCTCCCCAGAAATGGACTTTAAAACTCAAAATTGCGAGTTTGTATCTCACAATTACGCTGTAGAAAACGGAACTGCACATTGTCCAGTTCACAAATACTAAAAAATGCTATTTTCTTTATACGACATAAAAACCCTTGTCAGACCAGCAAAATGACCCCAAATGTTGTCCCAACTAGTCAAACACAGCTGTCTGAACAAAGAATTTCATGCTGTTGAAGTGTTAAGACTTTGTGAGTTCCCAGCATGCATTGCAGCATAACTAAATTATGCAGTTACTATAATATAGGAATACTGCTTGCTGACTTAAACTTTTTCGCTTTATTCCCTATTGTTAGTTATTTGTTGCACAGTGATGTAGAGATGTTTTTAACATTTGTTGGTTGTCACCGTTCTTCGTTCAAATAACAGAAAAAAATTGTGTTAGCTGGACAAAAAAGAGCCATGTGACTGTACTCAGTGATTTGGGTCGAGTGAACAACTTGGTCCAAAGTTGAGTAAACTCAAAAAAGCTGTGCAACAAGTTGCCTTGAAATTTTAAGTTGTCAACTTTTAATTTTTGCAAAAGAAAAAAAAAAAAGTGAGATATAAACTTGCAGTTGTGTGTTATATAGTCCGAGGAAAAAGAGACAATTTCCTTACGATTTAGTTTATATCTTGCAATTCTGAGAAAAAAGTAAATTTGCGAGATGTAAACTCACAATTGCAGAAAGATTTGCAACTACCTTGTTTTATTTTTTACGCAGTGGCGGAAACGGGCTTCCAAGAATGATCAACTTCATAGCAAGCGCCAATGATTATGCAAACATGATGTCTCTTGTTTTGTGTGTTCGTCACAGTGCTAAATGTGCAAGAATCCTTTATTATTACTTTTTTTACTCCGTTCCTTTTTCTTGCAAAAGAGGGAGACTCTGCACATGTTAAAGTGGCGATAAAATACAGCGTGTCGCACGTAAAGCTGCGACCTCCACAGAGCCAGGAGGAGCTCGGACATGTTTCTAACACGCCACGTGGATACTAGCTGGAGTCCTTTAAAGCCGCGGCAGGTTTGGAGGCATTATCGCAGCTCTCTTTGTAGTCGCAATATTTAAACAGTCTCTTCATTTCTGAGAATATGCAAGTATAAAACGGTCGGTTGAATAAAGGCCACGTTCACACTGCAGACTGATACAGGAGTCACTCCTTTTCATAATCCTTTTCTTATTCAGTGTTTTTCCAGTACAAGAATCTAAACTAGTTTTGTTTTCTGAGAAATGCATGAAAATTTAGCTTTTACTTAAAAAAATAAAATAAATAAATAAATAAAATAAAATACAGAAGCTTGTTTACATCATAGAATAAAAACATAAAAATACATAATAATTCCGTATCTCTCAATTCTGACTTTTAGATTTAAGTTTATATTTCTAATACATATTATTATAGTTTATATCTTGTAATTGCCTGTTTTATTATTATTTTATAATGTAAACAAGCTTACATAAAATTAAAACTTAATTAAAAAAAGTAAATTTACTAAACTAACATTTTTTTTAAATCAAAAATTTCTTAATTAAAAAAAAAAATAAAAAATTCAGAAACAATATTTAATATATTTTATGCAACTCAAATAAACGTAACTTGATTTAAGAATGTTAAGAATATTTGCACTGGAAAATAAAATCTTTTTTTCGAGAATTTCCTGTTATTTAATCTGCATTTTTCCTTTAGTGCTAAACTACATGTCTTTTTTCACATTTCTTTTGTCCGGAGCAGCAAACACAAACAGGTTAGACTGCTAGTAATCATGTCTCTAGTTTACGGGACACCAAAACGTTGCTCAAACTGAGGATTATGAGTAATTATCAGTTTATGCGGTGTGTACGTGGCCTGACCGAATTTACAGGTGCGAAACACGACCTCACGAGCTGGAATGTTGCGCAAACATGTTGAAAAGTGCATTCGTAGTAAGCGTTCACCTTTTAAAGCCAATAAACATCATTGCTCTTTAACTAGTCCTCTGACTGTTAGCCGCACCGTTATGACTAAAGCTGAAACAAGAAGTTCATTCTGCACAAAAAAAAAAAGTATCATGTCTGGATTTGTAGCGTATAATAACTGCAAAGTTGTGATGTGTCACTGGACGTCATGCATGTCTGTACACATTCCATTCACTTCTGATTTATTAAATAATCTGTCGCTAAACAGGTGTGTTACTGTACAAATCTGAACTCCTTTCGCTTCTTTACTCGATCAGTGTTAACAGTGCCGAGCCAAACATTGCTATTGTTCAATTAGCTCTTGCACTCTTAGAAAGCAAAATCCATTGATATCGTACAACAAACTGACAGAAAGAGAAAATACCGTACCCAAATGGAGATTATATTATTATATTGAGCATTTGTTATACAGAAACCAATTGGATGGACGTGAACAGGAAGCGCAGTATTAGTGTTCAGACACACAGGCCGGGGGAGTAGTGCACTTTGAGAAGGTTCTTCAGATCAAACCTAATCTCACGATGATGTTTGAGAAACGCATTCGAGCTTCAGTTTGAAATGCTAAAGGACCGTTTTTTTTTCACACAGCTAGAAAAGGCTTGTTTTTATTCTCATATGTACCTGCTTTTGTTGAATGTGCTTTAAGTTGATGAATCTTTGCACTGGAATGTGTGCAAATTTCTTTCAAATTAAACTTTTGAGTGTTAGGATCCTGCCCTGACTGTCTCTTTGTTTTCGTGTCGCAACTTCTGTGATTCACTTCAAGTCACCAAGTCCCTGTACTCTTGTCTAGCCCTTCCTCTAGAGCGGCCGTCTCCGAGCTCAAATCAGCTGCGACCTCAGACGTCTTGCCCATTTCAATTTTGATCATGTTATAAGCAGACGCTTTTATTTGCATGTTATTTTTAGTGCATGATCCATGATCCTGCTGTTTGTTAGTGGCATGCTTTTAAAATTGGACTTTTAGGTATTAGAGTAATTACACACACAATAATAAAAGTGTAAACATATGTTCTTGTGAACTTTGTCACATGTTTGAGAACTTCATTTTAAATGTTGTTAGCCGATTTAGTGATTGTTTTGTTGTTGGTGAATCGTATTGAATCTAAATCAGAGAATAAAATGTAGTCCAGGGTCATGGGTTTGTATCTCAGTCGATACATGAACTGATCAAACGCATACTTTAAATGCAGTGTACCTTAAATTGAATAAAAGCATCTGCATAAACCAAAACATGCTGCATTCATTCAACAAAATACATGTGTCCTGTGTGAACGTCCTCTAATTACGTCCTTTTAATGATCAGTTAGCGAGTGCAAGTCGTTCTAAGATTGTCGTGGGCCTTCGGGAGGAACGGTGATAACAGATTGGACTTTCTCATGCACAGTAGCACCAGTGCAAGCGTAATGCCTGTATTTAACACTCGACGCACATGTAAACGCACACAGACACGTACACGAGACGCAGTTATCTGTCGTTAGTGATGGTGTTCATTGCTTTCCCTGCAGTGAGTGAATGTGCACCATCAGCATCTTCAGGGCGCTTATCCTTCTTACTGGGGATGCACCGATACTACACGTCTTAGCTGATGTAATAGCCGATTATTCATCTGATACAGTCACGATTATTCATAATGACATTGTCTTATACGGATTATTTGGAATAATATCTGTACTGATAAGCGATTATCCAGGATGTTATCTGCCTATACCGATTATTCATGATATCTGCCGATAGTGTTCATTCAGAATGATGTGAAATCGATCAATTCAGAATATATACCGATACTTTTGTTTTTTTAAAAGACAAAACTAATCCTATAAGCTAAAGGGAGCCTTTCATTTGGTACATATTGGAAAATGAACAAAACTATATTCAACGCCACTTATTTTCAGATATAATAATCACACTCAAATGAAAAATGCTTGTATACAATGTAAGATCATTTCATAAAAACTTGTCTTCACGAAAGATTTATTCAAACATTTAGTACACAGTAAATAAGCTCCCTTAACTTTCCTGATGAAAATGCAACACCATTTATTTTTTTGGTTAAATGTTAAATGAATATTGAATATGTTTTGGTAGGTTGTACTATATCTTTCAACACCTTCAGATGTTCATTCATTTTAATTTCATGCAAAAAAAAAAAGCACTGCCCCTTAAACTTTTTTAAGCGCTATCATGCCACATTTAAAAGCGTTACACAGTATTTATTGTTTGAATTTAGTAATGAAACGTTTGAAAGATGCGATTTTTGGATAGGAGGTGCAAAGCAAATAATGGGAACTCTGGGTGATTCAACAGCGCTAGGCTAATGCGTTATTATTGCTTTAACGTTGACAGCCCTAAATCCAGCACTGCTGTCTGACGTGTTTTTCCACTGACTTTTGATTGACAGGAAATCGGCTACTTTTTAAATAATCGGCTTAATTATGGGCCGATACATCGGTGCATCCCTAGTTATTATCGTGTGAATTATTGTTATCGGGAGTGCAGCTGGACCGTACCATAGCCAACCATGTGGAAGATTGCAGGAAATGCCAGCTTGGTCTCGATAATGCATGATTGTGCGCAGGTTCGTACACATATTTAACTCTACAAACATTCGTATATATGGAAAGCTACATACACAGACAGTTCGTATTAATTGCCTTTTGAAGTCTGGACGTTGTTGGCATGCTGTCCGTGCGGGAATGTCACACCACATTCCTGAATCGCTGAAGGTCAAACCAGCCAGAAATGAAATTATTTAAATAAACATGAAGAGCTGCTCCTGTTTCGTTCTCCTCTTTGTCTTTTTCTCCATCTTGACGGCTGACAGCGCCAACCTGCTAAAAAAGAGAGACAAAAACATTCACCGTCAGTCTCGATGTGCACTTTCAGGAACCGGAGCTCAAGACGAGACGCGCTGATTTTCACACGCTGGTAAATGATCAGATTTTGGCCTGTTTGGCTTTCCGTAATGTGTCGTTTCAGGATAATGGAAAGAAAACATCATTATTTTATGACACTTTACCTACTTGTGTCATGTCTTTAAAGGTGGTTTTCTCAAAACGATGCACCCAACTTTAGTTTTATTGCTATTTATATTCAGAAGGCTTTTACTGAATTTGTTCATTTATTATTTGCATTTGATTTATACAACATCTTACTCCTAAAACATTTTAATTTTAGAAGTTATAGCAGAATTCATCCGATGTTCAGATCAATCTTCTGGAAATGTTTGTGCATTAGTGCAAATATAATGAGATAATGCTTTGTTTGTATATTTTAACAATACTAAAAAATTAAAAACAGTTCCTCATGCAATCTATGAACTGGTGAAGTATGTGTATTAGTTCGTTTTATACATTAAATATATGTTAAATATAATAGAAGTACATCTTTAAAGCAGCTTCACAGCTCTGTTGAGGAGGATGATGGGATACAGAGGAAAGTGTGTGTGTGTGTGTGTGAGGAAGGGCAGATCCGACTCGCTTGTTTCTCTGCTAATCTTCCTCTTTCTTTCCCCCATTGACCATACTGCTAATAAATAATGCATGCGTCTCTGTGTGTCCGACCTCTCTCTCTCTCTCTCTCTCTCTCTCTCTCTGGCAGTCTGTTATTCTCTTTCTTACTCTCTGGTTTCAGATTTTCTTGCTTTCTTTGTTGCCCTTCCCCCACTTGATTTCAATCCATGCCTTTGGAAAACCGTTCCTGGAGGATTTGCAAGTGTGTGAGCCAGAAATCAGAGATCATGGAAGGACGCTGCCTTTATCAAGAGCCCAAAGCGTGTGCGTATGTGTGTGTGTGAGAGAGAGAGAGAGGAAATCGACCGGCTCAGAAACACACCCAAACCCAACAAACTACATCCACTGAAGGCCTGCTGATAAACAGATATTCTGTGATATTGATTAGAAACGTGAGTGATTTTTATTATGCATACGCACTGTAAAAAGAATCTTTAGTTTTACTGAATATTCACTTAAACTCTAAACTAATTCATTAAATGCTGAACTGGTCAAACATGTCCATCCCGCTCACTTCGTCAAAGACATGAGGCTCATTTGATGCATTTATTGACTGATTAACTGACAAATGCATTAAAAATTAGTTAAGTACACCTGATGGTAATTATCTCATGTAATATTATACATGAATAAAAACTAGCTTAAATTGAAATGTATATTTTTCTAGAATTCTGAATTAATACTTCAAATAATTATTACTTTAAAAAAAATGGTGAAGTATATTTTAGTGTTTTTTGTTTAGTATTACTAGCATTTGTTAATACTTTGAACATAGGGCTGGGCTGATAAACGATATCATATGGAATCGCGATTTATTTTAAGTTTAATACCGATGAGCTCTAGACATTTTTTGCTCGATACGGATTAATCTAAGGCAACAGCCAATCAGCGTGCAGCTTGCGCGTGCCGTGCACGTCAAAGTTAATTTCCCACCGCACTTTGAGAAGAAAACTTGACACAAACTTGCGTTCACACCAGACGCGAATGATGCGTTAAGCACAAGTGATTTCCATGTTAAGTCAATGCAAAGACGCATATAGACATCCTGCGGAATTGAGCGTTTCGCGCGTTTGACGTGCCAGAAGGCCGCGCGCACCATCCACTGACATCCAGGGCGCGTCCGCGTGGGAGAAGACGACAGGGAAGAGATCCACAATTTAATTTTGTGGTGTTTTTAAAGCTGGCAGCATTAACAGCTTATATCGAAATATATATCGTTATCGTTCAATATGGGGAAACATTATCGAGATTCCATTTTTACCATATCGCCCAGCCCTATTTGAACATGTGTTCTTTCAATGTTTGTTATATTTTCAATTTTAGAGCAAGTTTTAGTCATTCTTTATGTGCTTTTGTATTCATTTAACAAACATGTTTCTTTAGCTTTATTTTTATTTTAATTTACTTTTAGTTAGTTGCCAAGGCAAAGTTTATTTGTTTGTTTGCTTGTTTTTTGTTAAGTTTTCCACCCAATATTTATATTTTAGTTAAGTTTTATTCGAGTTGAGAGAGAGATTTTTTTTCTTTTTTCTTTGCGATTCCATCTGGTGGAGACACCGAGGCAGAAATGACACACTAACACTTAAATCTGATCGAGTTTAGCTGTTTAGACTGAAACGAATAATTGTGGAGTATATGTAATCAGCTCTTGGGACAGAAATGGTCCATTTAGATGCCTGCAGGAGGAGAAAGTGAGCAGGAGAGGTCTCGGACTGATTTAACAAACACAATGAAGAGAAGGGCTCCTATAGTCCGGAGCCAGCAGACGGGCCCCATCCGTGACCTCTGACCCCCCCGCCGACACGGGCCTCGTCACATCTCAAAGCGTGTAATGAAGTGAGTCAGGCAGCCATTAAACAGCACACACACACACACACACACACACTCCGAGCTGACGTTTTAATACGGCTGTGAGTGTTTGCACGTCTCAGAAAAGATTTCCAATCGCTTTAATGAACACACTTGGATTACTTTCCATTTTCTTAAAAGTGCAAATTTAATTAAAAGGACTTTAGGATTTAAAGTGCACTGAGAGGTTTCCAGTCATTAAACGCGCAGGAATGCTGTGTTCGGGCCAGGACGTGACTCCAGCACGTCAGCGCTGTTCACTTTCATTTTAATGACCTTCATCACGGCTATGAAAGCCAATAAAGAGCTCCTCACTAGTGACAGCTTTACAGTGAAGGCACTGGATTAAAGCTTTCAACTAAACAGCTCGTTAAAGTCAAGTCACCAAACACCACACTTTCACAAACTCCACTGTCATCGGCCAGGCTGACAGAAAGTCCCGCCCCACACTCATGTGATTGGTCGAGTCAGAAGTGGACATGAAATCATATTAACATTTCTTTATTCCAGGAATGAAAATACTGTTATTTAACGTTTCAAATATGATTTCTTTTCTCCTGTTGAACATAATAATAAAAGTGCATACAAAAGTGATTGGAGCGTTTAAGTTGAAGTACTAAAATTTGTAAAAATACACTAAAATATGAAAAACAAGCAAAGAAACAAAAATAAACAAATACAAATAGCTGAATATAATTATTTAAAAAAGACTACATTAATAAATAAATCGCAAAAGCACTTAAAGTTAATAAAACTAAAGTTAAAAAAGCTGAAATAAAAGTTAAATAGATAAAAAATGTTGCCTTGAAAATGAAGTACCAAAATTACTACAATTTAAAAAATAAAAATTAAATTAAATTATAGCTAAATACAACATTAAAAATCTAATATAAATGACAATCTAAACTAAAATTAAAATGAAGAATCTTCCTTTAAACGTACTTGTATCCCTGTTGTTCAATATTTGATGAGGAACACAGCAAAGCGTAACTAAAATGTTAGTACCTACCCAAAATTAGAAATTTAAATAAAATTAAATAAACACATACACAGAAATATTTTTCACAACATTCACACTGCTTATTCATATGATTAGAGCGCTATATTGAAGTCATGTGATGCTCTGTGTGAGAATCAGCCCCACATTCGTGTGATTATTAGTTGATTTCTGCTTCGCTCTCGTCTCAGAGCAGGTTGTTGGAGTTAACACAGAGCTGGATCTCGGGTTAAATACTCTTTTTGGATCAATCATAATAAAGCCCGCACAAGCACACAGCAGACGTTACATAAATGTCCTGGCTTCATCATAATAAATGTGTGAGGATTAACGGCTCTTGTCGATGGAGCGACCAGAGGATTTACTCTATAATAAATATCATCACGTTCCACTCCAGTGCTTCAGATCAGTGAAGTGAAGTAAAGTAAAAATGAAATAAAATATCACCAAAAAATAAAAATCTTGCTGAAATATAATAAAAACACATTTTTAATTAAGAAACAAACATTTAAAAAAATGACAAAAGCACAAATTATTACTGAAAAAGTAAAATATTATATAATTAAGATATTTTGAGGAAATTATATACATTTGTTTTTAACTGAAAAGGGAATTTTCTAAAAAAAAAAGAAAATACTAATTAAATAAAAAATAACAAAATAAAAGCCCATAAAAATAATAAAATAAACTAAAATGAAAACTGAAAATATAAAAATAAAACGTAACTGAATTAAAGTAAAAATACATTAAGTAAAAATAAATTTACTAAAAAAGAAATTAAAATTTAAAACTTAAATATAAAAAAACTTGAAGTATAAAAATGACAAACTAAAACTAAAGTAAAAAAAAATATTTGGCTTAAGAAAAATAAATAAATAAATAAAAAGGCACATAATATTACTAAACCTTGCACTAAAATGAAAACTGCAAGCATAAAAGTAAAAGCTAATTTAAAAGATAAATAGATAATTAACTTCTAAAACATCTTGTTTTAAGCCATTTTCCACTTAACTTGAGTTCCTTTAGAGTCAAACTCTGCATTGATGCGATGCACTTTCACATGACATACAGGAATATTTCAGTCTGTTCCTGACGCAAATATGACTAGATTACAGAGCGTGAGCTGTGTGGATCAGATGCACTCTGGGAAAGTTGTTTTAGCTCTTAAGAGCGTGACCTGACTAAAGAAGATCTCTGTCCATTTCACTCATGAAGAAACAAAACTAAATAAAAATAAATTAATAATTCAAAATATGAAATACTATGAGTAACTAGTAAAATACCTGCACGTGAAGCACTGTTAGATTCACAATGATATTTGAATCACTAGAACTGAACTGAACTGAACTAGAGCCTACAGCAGCTCAAGCACTCTCTCTGAAGACGGAAACACCATCATTTTTTTCCATGACAACACTAAAGCTGCCTATAGATCTATAAACGGTCCCTGTTTGAAGTCTGGGAAATTCCCACTGACCGAGGAATATAAAGATCCATCCATCAGGAGCCCCGCTGACAAAACAATCAGTGCTGCTCACAGCAGAGCTTCAGAACCTGCTCAAGAACTATATAACACTACAGCTGCCCACACACTCCAGCCTGCTGCCATGGGGTTGCTATGTGGTTGTCAAAACAATTTCTCTTAAACAAATAATTCAGCTCCTGAAGGATGAAAAGCACCATAACATTAGACTGATTGACCCAAGCTTCTGGAGGTAATGTTTTAAAACTAATAGATATGACGAGTATTTGTGTTCAGTGAGCTGCAGGATGTGTTAGCTCTGGTTTGATCGATTGATTGTTCTGTACGTTCCCTCCAGTGTCAGAAACGGCCCTCAGCCGCTCGCTCCGGTCAGAGACACCTGACTGAAGCAGATCAAGCGGGAGCAGGATCTAACGCTCAGCCCAGCCTCGGGCGTCTCTCTTGGATTCCACATCAAACAGCTGTCTGTCAGTCAAACACTAGACAGGGGCAGTCAGAAATGTGAAGGGGGCATCATGCGTACACATCGTGTTCCAGCGCTGTGTTTTTTCCCTGTGCTTATAGTAACAGTGTTTTCCTTGCTGAAGTGTGTTGTTAGCTGTGTCCAAAGCCAGCCTGGAGAAGCGGATTGCACTCCAGGCCTCTACCTTCAGACCTGTCCAACTTGTGTGTCTTACTTGAAGACTAAGCTCCCGCTGGTAAAGGTCTTAAGGTCACTGAGGCACGCAAACCCACCTGACCACAATAAGGGGGAAAATGAAAAATAAAAATTCAATTAAAAAAAAAAAGGAAATAAAACATCCTTAATCCAGATTTGATCAATCAACGACATCTCATTTATCTTAGCTGGATGCTCTAATTCTCCAAATGTTTGACTTAAAGCAAGACTTAACACACTATAACTAGAATATTTACTAAACGAAAGGTTAGAATTAAGCACGAGTGATTAACAGGTTAAGTCAATGCAAAGACGCGATTAGACATCCTGCGGCGCGAATCACTCAAGTTGAAAAAAATAATAATAATTTGCGCTGCGTTAGCCAATCAGGAGCTTGCTCTAGTACTGATGCCGAAACAACGGAGGACAAAATCATCGTCGCTGTACGATACATCTTTGTACTTTCATAGAAACAGGAATAAAAATGTACATGTATGCTGTATATATACTGTATGTGTGTTTTAATATATTTTATAAATATAAATGTTAATATAATATATATATTAGGGGTGTAGCGGTTCACAAAAATCACGGTTCGATATGATACAGTAGTGTCATGGTTCGCTATGTTTTCGATTTTTCCCACATTTTTATTTTTTAAAACTAACATAAAAGTGTGATCTCTAATTTTGTGGTGTATGTGTCACCAAAGGCTTAGGGGACGTTCACATGCAGCGCGTTGTGCGCGCGCAAGCCCTTTTTTTTTTAACAGAGCCACGCAGTTTAAAATCCAAAGCAGAAATGGTTTCATGGTTGCCTAGGAACAGCAGACGCTACAGAAGTGCGAGCGTCCAAGTGCAAATTGGTGGAGGAAGTGACGCCGTTTTCCTCGCGTTTTTAGACGCTTCATGTGAACGTACCCTTAAGAGAGTAAGTTACATTTAATGCTAAAGTATGGTTAACGCTAATACAACCATTATTTTAGTGTTAGAGCAGAAAGATGCTGCTGTGGTTAAACAGCTGGATGCTGGGTT
>JAUCMS010000131.1:9186-26080 GCA_032357445.1 Enteromius radiatus | reverse complement strand
AAACAATGGCAATGATGTATTTTAAGATATCTCAGTGCAAGCCTTTTCCAGTTTAGACAGCTCTTAACATTTACTTTCATCTAGGACTAGTCTTAAACCCTGTTCGGGGAAAACCGGCCCATAAGTCAGATAGAGGTTTGTTATGGTGAGTGGTTGTTAGCGGATTACTGTTCCCTGCAGGACACTGATTCTCACCTTATTTGAATATGATTCATGATTTTAATTCCTTATGCAAATGTTGACATATGACCAAGATTTTATCCATGAGCATTACATTACTCTAACATGATCACGCTCTCGGCTGCACTAGACTGAAATTGCAAATCCACATCATTTTATTCCCCTGAAAAAATCATTTCTATTTCAGGATATAATTTAAACTCAATAACCAAGCGGTCTCACTTCCAATTTGACGTGTCCAAACTGAGATTACGTGACATTTTTGTGACATTTGAGTGGCATTCTGCTCATCCGCTCGCTGAGACACGAGAGCATGAGTGTGAAGGTCTTCTGGACCGGGACACACACACACACACACACTGAAGCTGATGACTGTTGATTTGTGAAGCGTCTGTGAAACTGCCACTCAAGAGAGAAAACACTGTAACGCTCCGCTGCGCTCAGCATCGATTCACACACACACACACACACACACACAGAAAAACTGCAACTAAACATACTGAAGAAG
Source organism: Enteromius radiatus (assembly GCA_032357445.1). Classification (NCBI taxonomy): domain Eukaryota; kingdom Metazoa; phylum Chordata; class Actinopteri; order Cypriniformes; family Cyprinidae; genus Enteromius; species Enteromius radiatus. Next base: position 25,392 of record JAUCMS010000131.1, on the reverse strand, counting down.
AAGAAAGAGCTTCTGCGATGAGAAATATCAGAAAACGATTCCGCTCAACTAATAGAGCCCCTAATCTGAGACCAATACAGAGAGCGTTATTCTACAGTTCTCAGCAACATTAGAAAAATAAACTTTAAAGTTTTTATATATATTAGTGCTGTCAAATAATTAACCACATCCAAAATAAAAGTTTTAGTTTATGTATAAATAACAGATGCATGCATATATTTAAGGAACATATGTAATGTTTATATATTAAATATATTTATATATAATATGAATTAATTATGTGTATATAAATATTTTCAAAATATATACTGTATGTGTTTGTATTTATATATACATAATATGTGAAAAAAATATTTTGGATGCAATCAATCCCAATTAATTGTTTGACAGCACTATTATTTATATATGTTTGATTCTCTGGAAATAATATAGTGATATTTTTCCTCTGGTTTTATTTCAAGGATGTTTATAAATGAAAAATACTAAATATATGTTTAAATGCATTTTATTTTCAGGATATTTAGCTACAAAACAAGAAGAAAATCTGTTTTGTGGTACAGTGGTGAGCTGCATGTGTGTGATGTTTTAAGTGCACTACAGCTGCAGGACAGGAGCAGAGGATGTGGTTTAGTGTGTGATGGATGATGACTGACCACATGTCCAGGCAGGTGGAGTAATCTGTGGATCCCAGCAGAACGTCTGGAGGACGATACCAGAGCGTCACCACCTCATTAGAGTACGTGTGGCTCGGGACCGACTTCGCACGGGCCAGACCTGCACAAAACACACACACAGGAGTTAAAAACATGTCACTGTGAATAAAGACACCTGACAAATGCATTCGTGAAAATGTCCTTTCATATCACAGTGACAGTCGTGGGTTAAAATGAGCCTACGGTTGAAAGAGAACAGGCCATCTGCGTGTACAGGTTTTGGGTTTGTCTCTATTTATTGAATGCACTTGCTCTTTACTGATTGGCTTCATCACAGATATAAATCATTTATTTATACTCAAACACAGTAAATATGTTAAAATAGAAAAGTGTTTACATTTTAAATTGCTATAATATTTCACAATATTACAGCTTATTCTGTATTTTGATCGATTAAATGCAGCCTTGATGAGCAGAAGAGACCTACATGAAACGTTTTTAAATATTATCATGATATTTTAACATACACAAAGTATAAATATACAAATATCATGAAATATACAACTAGCGTGACACATTAATGTGCATAAAAAAAATTAAATATAGAAAAATATTATTTACATGACAAATGTATATAATATCCCAACATAAAAAACAAATATCAAGACTATCAGCTATATTTGCATACGTTAAAATGTAACATTTGTACATTTTTATGATATTATATTTGTATATCTTAATATATGTTAAAATATATGGAAAATATGCAGTATAGTATATATATAAAAATATACAAATATATCATAAAAATATAGAAATATCATACAAACACCTATAATGACAATTTAGCATGTACATGATTTTTTTTGTATTTTATATATACGCCAAATGATCATGATAGTTGTACATTTGTACATGTACAGTTTGTTAATATATCAAGTAGTTGTTTATTTTCTATGATATTTGTATCTTTTCCATATTAAGGATCTTTTTCAGTGTTCTTAAAAAATACACAACTGTGATGTTTCAACACACAAATATAATGTATATTTCATGATGTCATGTTTGTATATATTTCGATATGTTAAAACGTCATGATGGTTGCATGCTTTTATGATTATTATTTGTATATATCATAAAAATATCGAACTGTCCTGACATCAGGGAATGTTTTTGCCAGCTTTCATGTACTTGTAAGATCTTTGAACATCTTCTAAGCTTAACTCTGACACTGAGGTCAGTGAGGTCATGGGCTGATTCAGGGAAAGCCAGAGCTGATGGTGATGAAACGCAGCGTTCTCCAGGTGCAGAGGCGTTTAATTAACCCGTCTGACTTAAACAGGCTTGAGCGGGGTGTTTAACGCGCTCTGACGGGACAGGAATAGCGGCGCGGTGTAATTAGCAGTCATTAATCCGGAGCTAAACAAAGAGAGACTATCATTTCTCCGGCTCGGGGCGGCTCGAGCGTCACAGAGCCTCTAATCATCATCATCCGAGCCACTGACTGATGGGAGGAGACCGGCCGGTGAGGGGTCGGAGGTCACTGCTGATGGAGGCAATCCAGGAGGATGTCCTGTCCTCGTCCCCGGCCGGTCGTCATGGTAACGCAGCGGTTGGCTGGCGCTTCGGAGCACTCCAGGATCTCCAGAGGGGGTCAGAGGTCAAGCTGAGTGAATTATACATCACTCACTGTCCGACAGTCACATGACCAGAAGATATGACAATAGAATTATAGCCAAATTAAATCAATATTGCAATATAGCTTCATGTGATTGTCTGTGATGGGATGAAATTAACATATAAGCTGTTCATGATAGTGTTTCACGATATGCATATACAAAACATATATAGAATATACATACTGTAATAGTTCTATTTGTATAATAGTTAGCATAGTTAGCATTTGATGCATCATATTTGTAGTTTGTATTTGGAAATGACTAGCTGATTGATGGAACCAGTGCTTGAACATGGAGATGCTGCCTATGTAGGGCACTCAAAATCACACACTTAAAAGAGTCTGATCTATTCTGGGCTATAAACAAATAAGCTTCTGTTCTAGTTCCTGATGCTGAAAGTTAGCAGCCTATGAAGGCAGCAGACGGCGTGTTTGAAACAGCAAACGTAACTCTCAGACAGGGATTTAATAACAATCACACACTAAACCAGGCCCGCCTCATCTGCTCATCCATCACTGCAGACTATGATCGACATATGAAAAATGTCATAAAGGCATATTGAATATCTCCAGCGTCTGCAGCGGCTCATTTCCACACAGTTTTGGGCTTCGATTACAGTTTGGCAGGTAATTTATGTCTGGTGTGATGAATCCAGACGCAGCCTATTAGAGTCGTCTTCTCATATCCACAACTGATTAAGATGTTAATGAAGTGAATGAGCCGTCAGAACAGATTCACATCAGTACCTGCAGATGAGGTAAACACTACACACACATCCGACACAGATGATAATGCACCTTCAATCAATACATCCTTAAAAATACATTAAATTATAAATATAGGTTATTAAAAATATGTACACCCCCCCAAAAAACTTTTTTTTTTACTATTAACACACATACTGCTTAGCAAAATAACAAAGTATTAAATTATGAGACAACAATATCTTAATTGTACTCATTTGCTTATCTTTAGTTATTTCTTTACATATTTATATATTTGAATATATAACTACACATATTTGCGGCTGTCTTAAATTTATTTATTTTAGTATTTATTTATTTAATTTAAAAAAATTACTATTATATATATGTTTTTTTTTTCTCATTTATCTGTTAACAATTGTTAAGTGTATATATGTATATGTATATTATATGTATGTTATTTGTACTATACCGCAATATTTGCCAATACTACTTTTTGTTTGACCTAAAATGAAACAATAAAATAAAAAATATTAAATTATAAACGAAAATGTAAAAATATTATAAATAATAATATATATAAAAATAATATATACAATAAATAAAAAATTAATTGTTAAAAATAATTTCTATTATGACTGCATTAAAAATTTGAATCGATTAAAATAATGGAAATTAATTTAAGTTATAATTTTTGAAAGTATATTTAAGAATAAAAGCAAAATTACAAGAATAAAGTCTAAATATTTTGATAATGAAATTTAAATAAAAAAAATAAGGTCAAAATGTATTTTTGAAAATAAAGTAATTTTATATATATATATATATAATTGTTTTGTATTTTTAGTATGAGGCTGGAGATGTCATGCTGCTCCAGCAGATCTCAGTGTTTATTAAAGATCTGCTTCAGCTGTGTTTAATCTGTTTACATCCAGAACCAGAGAGAGTTGTGTTTCCTCTTTAGATGAAGATGAAGAAGAAGAGCACTGCACACTTGAGAAGGGCAGGAGGGGCCGCTGAGAGCCACCGCTGACAGACCGGCTACTAATGACCCCACTGAGAGCCGCTGAGAGCCGCGGGGCCCGGCCAGAGAAACGCACCATATGCTGCAGCCTGCCGAGCCAAAACGGCCCTTCAGCAGCTGTTACACACTACAGAGACACTCGAAATACACCGACCTGACTGCAGAGTGTGTGTGTGTGTGTGTGTGTGTGTGTGAGGACATTTTGGCTGGTCCTCACTTTCTGAGAGCCCTTTAAAGGCCTGTTTGAGGGTCCTGACTTGATTTTAGGGATCAGGTTATAATTGGGTAAAGAGTAGGTTTAGGGTAAGGAGCTAGTCAAGTATGTCCTCACAAAGATAGCTGTACAGAATTGTATGTGTGTGTGTGTGTGTGTGTGTGTGTCTCAGGAGAGTCTGTGGATTGGCTGCAGCTCTAATTGAGTGTAAGAATCAGTGTCTCAGCAGGTATGTGAGAAGCAATCTGTTGGTCAATCTGTCTGTCTGTCTCGCTCATGTTCTCTCTATCTCTGTGGTTTTTTTATTGGTTGGCGTCTGTCTTTGTTATGATTGCTCTTCACCTCCTGACCGACTCTCATCAAGTCTGTCTGATTCTTCCTCTGTTTCTCTCAGAGCTTTTATTTCCTGCTGAAGAGCTTCGCTGACTGAGTTTTTTTCTGGTCATTTTCTCCGAAAATATTCATAAGCTCCAACATCTGGCACGAACCCAAAATTTAAAAATTAGAAGAAAAAAAAAAAAACTAAAACATATCCTTAAATTAGGTGAATGAGCAGCTCATGACGCACAGTGAATAATGGAATTACACAAAAATACTCTTATATTACATTACTGCTGTAAGTAGTATAAAAGTTTAAATAAATAAATAAAAAGTATACTCCTATAATGTACAACTACTGTTTTTTAAAAATAAAATTTAAATGTAATTAATTAATGAACACAAAATAATATACACGCATATACACATTTTGTATTAAAGTTAATGTAAATTTCTTTAAATTAATTTATAAAAATAATTAAACTTAATTTGAGAATATTTTATAAAGAATATGTTATATATAATTTTTATATTTTATTTTTATATAATATATGTTATGTATATTTTTGTAATTAAATAATTTATATTTTTAACTATATATATATATATATATATATATATATATATATATAAAAAATTTAATGTAGGTATATTTATTATAATTATTTTTATTCAGTAGTTTAATTTTTATATAAAATAAAATACTATGCAATATTGTTAAAGCTTCTTGCAAAATATAAAACGTATTATATTAAAATAAACATTTTATTTTTGTTTACAATATTGTTAAAATTATACAAAATAAACAAAAAAAAATATAAAAATAAAATACAGTTTTATTAAAAAATAATAATAGATGATCATTTATATTTATATATATATATATATATATATATTAAGTTTATTAGTAAATATTCGAAGCAGTTTGAGAGAGTTAGGAGACGCAATGCTTGATGGGAGCTTCATTACTCTTTTGTTGTGATGTCATTAAACAGGCAGCTCTAACCGGTTTAACTCTCAGTGACGGGTCACTCGGGCTCGTTCTCCTCTCACTAACAGCTCTTCTGTGCTGCTCAAACACGTGTGTGTCATGTGTTTAGGCTGTGCCTCTGGAAAGCAGCCAGTGCAGTGATGTGTGTCTGTGTCTACCCACAATGCCCTTGTGACAGGAGACTGGACATATGGTGATACACACACACACACACTAAAGCACTGGTACTACAGTCTCAAACTGCTGCTGTAATAAAAACAGAAGCACCAGAGCCAGCATCAAAACACACACACACACACACACACATAAATGAAGAACAGGAAGCTCAAAACTAAACTCCATAACAATACAGTCAGGTGTTTAATGACTATTACTGCATGCCCTGGCTATTTTCACTAGATTATTACTAGAGTAAGTTTAAGTTTCTTGACATTATCCACTGTTTCTATTGGTGAACAACAAAAATACAGTTGTAAGCTGTTATTCTAAAATAAATATCAATACACAAAAAAATAAATACTAATTATATATTAAATAATTACATATATTGGATGATGAAATATATAAATAATATAAATGAATGCAAATAAATAAATAAATGTAATTCATCATACATTTACATTTAAATGCACTTTTATTATATTTATTAATATTAATAGTGTGTATTACGCTGCTAAAGTATTAATATTTACACAAATAAATATTTTTAAATATAATATTTTAATATAATAATATAAAGATGTTTAAATATTGATTAAATAATTTAGTGATATTATAAATAATGTATGAATAATTTTGAAGAGTATTGTTTATGAATGGTGAGTGATGGAGACGCAGTGTAAGTGTGTGTTTCTCACCGAAGTCGGCCAGTTTGAGTTCTCCGGTGTCACTGATGAGCAGGTTCTGGGGCTTCAGGTCTCGGTGAAGGATGTAGCGCTGATGGATGTAAGACAAACCCCTCAGTAACTGGAACAGGAACAGCTGCAGAAACAAGAGCATCACCGATCACAAACTAAAACTAAACATCATCTACTACACAACTCATCACACCAGTCCAGGAAGTGTGTTATTCATTCCTCTCTTCCTCACGTAAAGCACTCTCTGTGTTTATTATGCTCCTCTGCAGACCAGTATCACCTGAGCTTCACGCTCTCCGTCTGGAGTATTGATGAAGAACAGCGTCTGATCTCCACCAACACTGTCTGAGAGACACACTCAAACACAAACAAACACACACTTCAGACTTCGTACTTTCCCTCAATTTCAGTTGGCGTCTGAGACAGCAGGCTATCCTACTGTTTCTCTCCGGCTCTGAAACCAATCAGCGAACAGAGGGCGGCGAGTTTAAGATTGTAGTTTAGGTTAGAGAAATCTAAAACGACAGCGGACATGGAGACACGGGATGCTGTTCGCTCTGTGGTGGAGAAGATTCCCAGTATTTACCAGCTGAAGCATGAACAAGAGTGTTTGGTTCACATTTTGAGGTGATGTTGTGGCCCTAAAAGATCGGAGAGAAGTGTGTGCAGAAGGTGTTTTATGAAAATGAGTCAAAGTCTGAGAATTAGTGTCTGCTTTTACAGATTTGGTGTGTTTCTGCTGTGTGAGAGTCAGCTTTCACAAACTGAGTGACAAGAGAAGATCGTGTGTGTGTGAGCAGAGGAAATGTGAGTAAAAGTTGCTCATCTCGAAGGAAGACCTGGAGTAATCCTCAGGACTGAGATAAAGAGAGATAAGAGGACAAAAGCAGGGTCAGCTGACCGCCGAGGGCCGGATCTGGAGATGAAAGAAGATCGATATACGTCTGGATTATAGACGGATTCACAGAGCAGCACCGAGCTGAAGGAACACACTTCTGCTGCGTCTCGAGATTAACATGTTTGTGGACAAGAATCCTAATAAAACCCAGAGATGCCTTCAAATAAAGATCCAGCTGACGCTGTGATGAGAACACACTGGGAAACATTAATGAGTGCATCGCTGTGAGAACGAGCGCAGTTTATCACGTGTACAACCATATCTCCATATCTGAAGAACTCGTCAATAACTCCACATATTAGTGTTTGATCATGAGCCTCAGCTCTCTCGTGAGACCAGGAATAATGCTAACAACAATAATTAAATATTACATATTTATTAAAAATACTATAATACTACAGTACTACAGTAAAATATTTATATTTATATTATAATAAAATACTATGGTATATTAAAACAAAACATGTTTAATAATAATAATATATAATAATAGTAATTTAAATATTAAATTAAATAAATAAAAATACTATAATGCTACAAAAAAAAATAATTTAATAAAATACTATTGTACAGAAAAACAAAAATAAATTGAAAATAAAATAATAATAATAAATTGTTATTTTAAAAAACCTACAATAAAATATTATTGTACAGTAAAATAATTATTTTTATTATTAATGTAATAAAAATATTGTTTATTTTTGTAAATAATAAAAATAAACAAATTACTATAATGAAATTACTACTGTACAATAAAATCTAAACAAAATCTAACAAAAAGGAAAAAATAAACAAATGACTAATGAAAACACAAATTTATGTCAAATAAAAAATACAACATTAATAATAATAATAATAATAATGTAGCTAATTACAATAATACAATACTACTGTAAAAAAGTTGACATTTTTATTGTTGTTGCATTTTGTTCATTTTATTAAATTATAAAAATGTAGCAAATTACTATCATAAAAATACACTTCTGGATGTATAGGTATTTCATAATAATATAAATAATTAATATAAATGATAATTGTCATTGCACAGAATTGCAATATTTGTGTAAGTCTTGTTTTGAAACATTATTTTGAGCGTTCAGCACTCATTAAACTGCTAGACTCAGGTCTGATACAGAACAAAAGACTGAATGAATGATTTCTGCTGACTGGGGGACCTGTACTCTACACTCATTTTGCAATAACGGCCGATTATCCGTCCCTTTAAAGGCCTGGAGTGTATCAAATCCATCATGAAAGTGTTTTGTGAGTTTGTGCTGGATGAAGCAGGCTGGCTGCTCAATGAGCCGAGGCTCTCTCACATCTGCTGCAGAATCAGAGGAGCGCTGTGGGTTTAATGTGTGTATCAATGGACCATCAGCCGCACACCTGCTCTCTCTCACAGCGAGCTAAAGTGACTCCCATCCGCTCAAATCTGCATCAAAACACACAGCAAGACTTTCACCTGCTGTAATCCCTCATGATCCAGGTCTGGCAGAGATACAAGCATCTCTAAAATATGTGTCGTTTTTAGTAATGAAAGAAAACTTTACAAGTGCTTTATGTCCCTGAAGCTACACATGAAGGGATTGTTCAGTCATTAATGAGAAGTTGCTGATCAGATAGAAGCGCGTGAAACACGACAGCAGCAGGTTAGCGAGCCGCTGACAGCAAAAACCCTCGAATTACTTCTGATGCATGGAAACATGATAGTCCCGTCTTCCTGAGCGTCTGAAGAATACAGCAGGAGCATTACAGCAGCAGGTTACTGTATATCACATGATCATCTCAACCACTGTGACGGTAGAATTAAACAGGAAACACTCTTATCATGTTTCTGCTCTGAAGCTGATTCTGAATCTGATAAGAACTCAATTTCTTTCTGCAGGTTTCCTCCGAACAGGGGAAGTTAAATGTAAGAAAGTAAATTCGTTGAGATCCAAAAAAAGCAGTGAAGCTGGAAGGACACACAGGGAATGATAGACAAGATTCTAAGGCTTTGTGAGTTCCCAGCATGCATTGCAGCATAGGACTGTTGTTTTACGGTTTTGTCTTGTTGTTTTATCATTATTAGTTAGCTATGTGTGGTACTGTGATGTAAAGAACTCATCTGTCTAGATTCAAACACTTCCTGGATATCTCAGTCTTAGAAGTTGTCTTGTAACTGCGAATTCGGGGGAATGATTGACAATTATGATTTCTGTCACAATCATGCAGCCCGAAGCAATACACAACCATACACTGTATGGCTCAAAATTATACATTTCGACAACTCTAAAGGAGATTTTCTCAATATTTCCTTTTTTTGCGTCCTCAGATTCCAGATTTTTGAAATATCGTCCTATCCTAAGAAACCAGACATCAAAGGAAAGATGATTTATTTGACACCTATGGCTCAGGTTATCAGAATTGCATGAACGAATAAATTTAAGTTGGATTAACAAAGTTTCTGATCAGAAATAAAAAAGTATTGTTTCCTTATTTATAATTATTTGTAACGTTTTCTCAGCTAGTTATTTTTTTACTTTGAAGTGACTTAAGCGTGCTCGGATGATCTGGAGTGATTTCTGGAGCGAGAGTAGCATCTGGTCAGGTTTGGACGGTTGCCCAGAACAGGGTCCGTCTCTCTGCTGCTCGACCAGTAATTACACTAGCCACTAGCGCTGCCTTTCACATGCTAATCCAAGCAAACCTGCGGCCCGGAGTCTAACGGCCTTTATTAGCGAATATGAATCAGCTCCGGCTAATGAGCAGAATTAAAACAGCAGCTCTTGTGTGGAGCGCTTGTTCGTGACTACAGTAGCTAATCTCCGTTTAGCGGCCATTTTGGCTCAGATGAGCTGCTGCTTGAGGAGGCGGAGAGCCTGTCGTTATAAGACGAGTGCTCATTAAGACATTAAGAGCAAAACAGACTGATGAAGTACAACACAAGAGAACAGAACTACTGCTCCACTCTTACAGTACAGGACAGTAAAGATACACTGAAAACATATTTTGATTGGTTTTTGAGGTTAAAATCATCAGAAAAAATCCATCTCACAACAACTCATTTGTGAAGCATTAGATACTAAGTCAAAATGTCTTATTGCAAGCTAAAATAAATGCATATATTGAAGATACACAGAATCTCATGCAGTGTTGATTTCAAGATCACTTAGATTCAGTTAGATTTAGCTACATTTTGTAGATTACAAATAAAGAACCCAAGAAATGCAGTTAGCATCTTGGCAGAAATGTAAAAAAATATAAAAATAACAAAAAGCAATTTAAAATACATAAACATATATGCATACATTACACACATTATTACTATTATTATTATTATTTTGCTTTTCTAATAATATATACATGTTGTTGCATTTTCTATTTTCATAGATTTTTTTTAAAATGCAAAATACAATATTTATTTTATTATAAACAATATTTAATACTTAATTTTATATATGCATACACAAAATGCATAAACTATTATAATAAGTGTTATTGCTATTGTTATTTTTCTAACAATATTATATATACATATTGTTGCATGTTGTTTTTTATTTTTTGTATTTATTTTTTTGTATTTTTTAAATATATGTGTGTGTGTGTATATATATATGCGAAATACAAAAAATATTATATCATTGCATTGTTTGTAACAGTATTATATATATGGTGGCTTGTTTTTTTTAAATGCAAAATACATTATTTGTTTTATTATACATAATATTTAATTTTGCATATACAAATATATATATACAAAATACATATATTATTATTATCATTATTATTATTATTATTATAGTATTTTAACAATATTATATATACATATTGTTACATGTTGTAAAATACAATATTTAGATTATTCTACATAATATTCATATTATATAATGAAATATATGTAATTAAATATTATTAGGGTTCTAGAAAAAAAAGGCTCAGAGACAGAGAAAAAAAGTATTTGTTGTTGTGTAGATTCATCTGATGGGCTCATTGTTTTAAAATGTATGTTTGTTGCACAACAAAAGTTTTTAAAACACAGCTCTATGATCAATATTCTGAAAACATATTTGCATGCACTATTCATCAAAAGTAAGAAGCATCAGTGTGAGCGACTCTAAAACAAGCTATCCTAGCGGAGATTGGCTCATGTTGGCCTGGAAATAAGACATTATTGGCCATGAAAGGATTCTCTGAGGCTCACTGTTATAACATAATAACCTGTGTAAAGTGAGTTCTTCGTCCAAGCTTCAGGAAACAGATCCCTCTGAACGTCTGGTTTGTCATTTCTCATGATTTCTCCATCGGATTGAATCTCAGCGAGGGAGCAAACGGGATAAATACTTTATTTATGTAAATCCACGGCGACAAAAAGCTGATGAATTACATAAGCAACTTCTGCTGGCTGGCCTCATTCCCTCCATCACCGCAGCGTTCCTCCGACACACTTCACAAACTACTCCAACCAGCACTTTAACCATCGAGTTAATCAAGTAAAAAACATGACTGCTTCCATCTCTCATCTCTGCAGATTAACTAGTTCACTAATAATACTGAGAGGAAAACCACCAGGCCTGACTCATTAATGGAAATGAGAAGATCACGCACCGCAGCAGCGTGAACACTAGGGCACGCTCGCAACGCTACGGTCAGGGCTTCGATGATACTTCACTTTGGATAAAAGCATTCGCAAAATAAGAAATTATATTTCTGCACCTATTTACATTAAACAGAAGTGAAATGTTTCATTTATATGTTGCCAGGTTGTGCAAAATAAAGTAAAGCAAAACAGAATGTTGCTTATATAAAAACACATCTAGATTTTTTAGCCTATTAAAACTGAATCTTGCATATAAAAATGAAATAATATAATATATTTTTCAGTCTATTCACGTATCTATGTCAGAACACGTTTCATATGCTCTGAAAAAAGTGAGGTAAAGTACATGAGTACTTTAAGGTGAAAATAATTGAATTTAGTATAATTTCATGAATATTATCACAAATATAAAAACTGTTGCATAAAGCGGTTTCTCACAAGAGCTGATCAGACACTTCTCACTCACCCTCACATTGTCCGGATGAAGACCGCCGGGATGTTTGTCCATGTACTGACACAGATCTGTGTGCTGGACAGAGAGAGAGAGGGGCGTGAGACACCGACTCAATCAGTCAAATCAAGCACATTTCACAAACTTCTCGGCTAACATTTGGGATTTTTTGCCATATATAGTAATAAAACCCAAAAGATGAAATGTCACAGACATATTTATTGAGTAATTCAATATTTTGTTGATTGGCAGCATCATTATTTGATTGTTAGCTCTATTAGTAAAATCTGTTGACTTTAGCAATCCTTGCAAAAACAACAATTGAGTTTTTAAATAAATTTTATTATTTTTTATTATCAAAATAAATATTTAATTAAAATTAAATAAAACCAATGTATTACATAATAACAATTATTTGTATATATTATATTTATTGTTTTTCATAATTATTTAATTATTAATTTATTCAATAATAAATTGTTGCATTGCTTTCAAATTTATTAAACGTTTTATTAAAATAAAACAATTTATTATTAGTAGGAGTAGCAGTAGTATAAAAATTATAATAAATATAATATGTTTAAAACACTTCTTAATAATAATTGAAATAATAAATAACAGCAATAATTATATTTAATATTTGACATTATGTATTATTTAATTGTTAAACTTATTAATATTAGTCATTATTTATTATTTAATTATTAAATTATAGAAATTGTAGTTATATAGAACAATCTATTATTAAATAGTTATACAATAATGTTTTATAAAAATAAATGTTTATTTCTTTCAATATTTTTATTATTATTTTATATTATTAATAATATAATAGTTTCGTATTTATTTATGAAAGTGTTTAATAATAATATATTTAATTTAATTAGAAAACTATTTAATTATTCTTTTCAGAATATTTTTTCAACATTACTTTTACTTTGAGGACCATCTGATGATTTTATTTCTCACTGCAGTGCATTATGGGAATTTCTACAGATACATCATGTGGATCAGCCTCAACATGCGCATGTAAACACAGTCCGCGGGAGAGAGAATTACCCACAATGCCCTGCTCTGTGCTGATGCTTGCGAACACCTGCAGATAAATGCGTTTTCTTTCATGAATAATGCAGTGGAAACACGTCCTCTGCTGTCAATCATTATTAACCCTCGCTGCGCTAAATCAATGGCTTTCCTCACGGCCGAAGCCTCAGAGTAATATACAGCTCCACGGAGCCCAGATATCAAGAGCTCAGCCAATTCAAGTCTTTTGATTGTTTTTTTTTGACACCCGACGTGTTAGCTTAGCGCTCATGAATAAATCAATCTCACCCTCATCCAATTTATCCGCGGGAAAATACTGTTATATCAGAGACAACGACTGGAACCAGAAGAGCACACGATACACTGACCTCGTCACAATAAAGCTAAATATAGGAAGAAACATTTACATAAATAAATAAAAATAAAACACTGCGCACTCAAAACCAGAAACCTCAACAAAAAATAAAATGCAATAAAACCAGCAAAAATAAAGAAATAAATAAATAAATAAAATAAAATAATAGACATTAGAACAAATAGAATGGACACTGACCAGCTAAACCAGCAAACCTCACAATAAATAACATGAAAAAAACACAATAAAGCCAGAAAACCACAGCAAAATAAATTAATTAATTAATAAAAATAAAATAATAAAATAAAAAACTAAATAATATGAATTAAAATAAATGTGGCCAAGACCCTAAAACCAGAAAACCATCCAAAATAATCATAAAGTAAAATAAATCTTAATAATAAAATATAATAAACAATTTAATAAAATAAAAATAGTTCAAGTCTGTAAACCCAGGAAACCACATAATGAAATACAATAAGAAAAAAAAGAAAAATTAAAAATAAATAATATAAAACAGAATAAATGTGCCCAATACCCTAAAGCCAGCAAGCCACAGCAAAATAATTATTAAAATTAATAAGTAATAAAATAAAATAAACCCAGGACCACTGATCTGTGACTTTTCTGTGAAGCAAATACCAACTGCACCTCATGACATTTACAGAAAGCGAAGTCTGAGGAAAACATGCCTATTCTTACTATGAAGGATCAAAGAGTTTTTCCCTGACGTTTCTTTTTTCTTTCTTAAGATCCTTCTTAACTGATGACATCCGCCCAAACAGTCTTCTCAAATTACATCTGCACTTTACTCAGAAGTCAAGTGCTCGTGTCCTTTAAGTGGACAATTCGTTTTATGTGTGCTGGGAACATAAATGTATTGAGTGAGTAATGAAGGGCATGTTCTCCTGACCTTTAGCTCAGTGTCTGCTTCTTCTTACTGTACGGATCAGTATTAATGAGCTAAAGGACTAAAATCAAACATGTCTGGCTTTAGTCTTGTTCTGTGGGTTCAGGCGACGAAGATCAATCAAGGTCAAATAAAAGTACTTTATACTTTTATACTTCTATACTTCAGTACTGCGGCTGAAATTAAAAAATAAAATAAAATGTTATTGTGTGGTGATTATTCTTATAATTATTATAATTATAATAAATGATACAAAAATAAGCAATTATTGATAATAAACTAAAAGTAAAATAACAAATAATCTAAACAAAAAAGTGAATATTTTTTATAAAAATATATTTTATATATTTTTAAAAAATAAATACAAAATAATATAAAATAAATGTTCCCACGAAAAAAATATATATATTTAAAAAAATGTTTTAATAATAATAATAATAATACAATTCTAAATAATAAGGATGAATAAGGATGAAATCAGAATAAAAGTAAAACATAAAACTAAAATAAAGTATTTTTTTATTTAATTAATAGTTTAGAAAAATATGGAAATAAATGTGTCCAAGATAATAAAATTAAATAGAATATTGGACAGAATAAATTACTTATCATTGCATTATTTTTATTATTATTATATTATAAATGAATGATGGATAGTAAAAAAATAAACAAACAATTCAAATTAATAATATATACCGTAAGAACCTAAAAGTCAAATATGTGTATTTGTGCTTGACAAAAGAAAATCCCACAGGACCAGAATGCAACAGAATCACGACCGAGAGACTCAGGAGCAGAGTAAACACTAGCGTGATACTCACCACATACTCAAACACCAGCGTCAGGGTCTCCTTGGTGTGAATGATGTCGTGGAGCAGCACAATGTTGGAGTGTTTCAGGCCTTTCAGAAGAGACGCTGAAACACACACACACACACACACACACACACCGGTCAATGCCCAGGACTTTTACTGAGGACTCAAAGATGAAAGGATTCACATGTAAAAAAGCTACATGTTTCACTGATAAGAGGCTTATTACACCCAGATATACCGTGTGCAAACAGAAAACCTCAAAATAACTCCTATACTGTATGTGTATATAACGAACCTGCACCCAATCCTGAGCAGAACTTAGCAAAAAATAAATGATAAAAAATAAACAAGCAACTATAAAAAGTAAAAAAAAAAATTGTTAACAAAATGTACAACAACAAGAAAATGTAAAGTAACTGCAGTAACGTATTAAATACAATATTCTAATCAAACACTAAAATAAAATTCCTGAATGACATCATCCTAGAGGAAGTGACATCATTTTAGTGGGAAATCAGCAACACCCATTTATGTGAGCGTCAGTTTTAATCTATTTGACCTTCAAATAATAATTGAAGGGCGCTGACCAAATGGATAGGGAGTTGGGGGCGTTGGGGGCGGTCGTGGCCTAATGGACAGGGAGTTGGGCTTGTAACCCAAAGGTCGCCGGTTCAAGTCCCAGGTCCGGCAGGGATTGTGGGTGGGGTTAGTGAA
>JAUCMS010000129.1:0-14268 GCA_032357445.1 Enteromius radiatus | reverse complement strand
TGAGCTATTTCTAACACCAATTGATTAATTTAAAGTCAGGTTAATAGCAGGTGTTTCTACAAAATAGATAAGCGACAGGACTTTTGTCAGGGACTGTACAGCGCACTCAGCACTGGATCCGTAATCATGCGATCTCATTGTGTAAGTGTACATATGCTTAAATGCACATAAATAAACTTACGCAATCATAGTCTAGACCTCTCCAGCACACTAATTACATTACCCAGAATTCACTCAGGAAGACACACGATGATGACGCCTGACCTCCGTGACCTCGAGGACTCCGGAATGCTCGCAAAATCCGTCTCCGTCTTTTCTGTCGATCGGCATGAATTATCACATCTGCTGATGGACAACAGGTTGATTAAAAACAATGCGGAATGTGTTTAGCTTACGACAAATCAACCTAATAGAGAGAGAGAGAGATGGATTCCTCGGGGAAATCTGCAGGTCTGAGCGCTAATGAAGCGTCTGTGGCTCTCTAGTGGATGTTCAGAGTCAGACAGACAGAACTGGCAACCCTTTTCATCTGATCTAATGATAGTGGCACTTTATTATAGTTAGCTAAAATCAAAACTTGAACTGAACTGAAACATTCCAGAACTTAAACCAAAGCAACAATAAATAAATCAAATTAACCAGAGCACACAAATATATTGCTATAACTTTAACACAAGAAAAATAATAATACAACTATAACACTGGGCTGTAATTAAAGTGTTAATTTATATTAAAACCATTAATCGCAACTAATTGCATCCAAAAATAAAGGTTTTTCTTTAGCCTATATATGTTTTGTTGTTATTATTTATTATGTATATTCAAATACAAACATATGCATGTAGCCTATATAGAAATATATGTTGTTTTTATATATATAATATAAAATATAACATAAATAAATATACATTGTATTCAAAATATAATGCATGAATGTGCTTTTATGTATAGCCTACATAATAAATATGCACAGCACACACACACATGTATTATGTAAACAAAATCTGTTTTGGATGTGATTAATAGCGATTAATCATTTGACAGCACTGATTTAGATAAAAACTGAACTTAAGTACAAGAAAACACAAGAAAAGTGAATAAGGACGTGCTATTAAGTTTTAAAAGCACTATAAACATGTCATAAAACTCTACTAAAGTAATAAAATGGCTTTGTGTGTGAAACATGCTCTAAGAAATCATATGCCTTGTATGTTTATCATATTGAAATGAGCATATTCGGTCTCGTTTTTGACACTTGAAGTCGAGTTATATTTACATTATGAATGCAATCAGTTTGTTGTGACTGTAACAAACTTCACACACACACACACACACACGCACTCATTCTCTCATGATGACAGACAGTGAATAACTTCCACCAGCATGTCCTGAGGACGAGACACTCCCTCTCAAGAGGATAATAAGAGAAGAGGAAGCTGTCAATCCTGCTCAGAGCCTGCGCGCACACACACACACACACACACACACACATTTACTCAGCTTCTAAATGAACACCTGCAACTGTTTTTGTGAATTATAAACATTAAACGCATGCTTCTTAAAATAAAATACAACAAATGTCAAAGAAAAAAATATTTTAAAATGATTTATTTTTCCCATCAATCTAAGACTAGAAATGAAAAAGCCTTTATTCACATAGCTTTAACTTAAAAAACACACTCAATCCAAGACACAAGTGTTGCTTTAAATGTTCAAGCTATGTCAATAAAGACGTCTTACTTTTTTTAAGAGTTTTATGATCCCTGCATCGAAAGAGCACAGGAGATCACACCCCTGCAGCATTTCTTGAATATTTTTGGAGGTATTTATTTCTCCTTTCGTCCAAATGAGGACATCATAAAACTCAAAGAGCTCACTTAGTTGCATTTGTACAGTGTTCACATTTATGACTGTGTGAATGCATGCACAAATTCACACAGCTGTCAAACCTGTTTAACAATCCACACACACACACACACACACACACACACACACACCCTGACAGACAGACTGGCCATGTTCAGGTAAAGTGTCATAAAAGTGGCTCCAAAAATGATCACAACAGTGTCAACATTTCTGGAAACAAAGCTTGTGTATAAATATATTGCCTATGTGAATTTAACTTCGTTTTTACATTTTTTTGTATTTAATTATTATTATTGAATCTTTTTGCTTTTAAGTGGAGTACTGCTGATCAAAAACCGCGCAGTACGGGTTTCCTCTCAACATGATTGGCTTTAATTGCAGGATATTAAACGGGTTCTCTGTGCATTTCTGGGGAGATATTTTACCTTCTCTGAAAAAACAACAAGCAAACAATTAAAGTCCCCCCTCTCCCTCTCTCTCTCTCTCTCTCTCTCTCTCTCTCGGTCGGTGCGTTTTGTCGGTGCTCGGTGGTCCGTGTTAACGCGCTTATTATGAGAACAGGTTCCTCGCGGGATTTCTGCACATATACGTGTGGGAAAGAATGCGAAGAGAGAGAGAGAGAGACATCTGTTCAACACACACATATGTGCAGGTCTACTGTATCATGACCTCTGAACTACGACCCTTAAGGCACTTTATTTATATTTATTTTTTTATTTATTACAAAAACGCACTCAGTTTAAACGGCTGATTATGCTATGTTTTTGACTGTTTTTCCCTTGTATGCTGTATATAAAGGAAGAAAATATACGTTTTATTTAGGCTATATATTTTTTATTTGAGAAGGATATTTATCCAATGCGTCCAATAAATATGACAAATAGCCTATATGTATAAAGCTAAATATTTTAGTTTATCCTAGTCATTTCGCGTTTCCTGAAATTAAAAGATTTCTGGGAAATTGAAGATAAATAAATACGAACAGGAAATATGCGTGATGTCATATAAAAAATGCGTTGACCGAGTCTAGTATTCTGGTTCATTTTTAATTGTGATGAAAGAAAAACTGATTTTAATTATCTTTTCCCCCACTGCCCTGTAATGATCAAACATTAATATCAAACAAATAAAACTGCGTGTGATTAAAGCTCACCTCTTTATTAAATCGGAAAGGCAAATTAAACGCATGGCATCCACGTGCACCGCATGCTGATGCGCGCTCGTGTCAAACTGTACTTACTGTTATAGCATTTGATGTCTACACTGATTTTTGCTTTTCAAAACCTGAAACAGAAATAGAACGTTTTACACAGGAAAAAAACCCCGAATTGAACGTTTTGTAAAAGCTACAAATAAATGTCTAAACATGCAGACAAAATACAGGCTGTATTATATGGGCTATTTCTGTTTTATGTGTGAGCGTGATTAAATCAATTGTATATTGCACGGAGGGGCAGATTTTCTTGCCTCCAGTAAAGCCTAAAATGCTCTTTGTGACCTTCTCAAATCATTGAGTGAAACTCAAATTCGGATCTTCTTACACCCAAATTTTCATCTGTAATGAATGCGTTAGAATTAGAAAAGGAGCTACGTAATGAAAGCATTTCTGGGAATATCAGGATTTTTTGCATCCCACTATTTCGCAAGGTTTAACTGGACATTTGCACAACAATCACAGAACTGTAGATGGTTTAAAATGATCTAATGATCCGCACAATCTGCAGGGCTGCCCGTGGATTAAGCGCGCATGCACCTCTGCTCTCAATGAGATGAAAGAGGAAGGAGCTCGTGGGTGAAGTTCATCTCCTCTTGTTTGTGAAGCTGCTGCTGCTCCACCACGTGCAACACCCATCTCCACCCCCTCGAGTTTCCCGCCACGCCTTCCGACCCAGAATTCAACACGACTCCTGACAAATAGAAATACAGACCCTGAAAAAAAGAAGAATAAATAATGCACTGTTAAATATTTTATTCAGATGTTTAAATTTAGAGGTGAATGTTGCGTAGTGTAAAAAAATAAAGAAACACCCACACATCTCATTAGCATAAAATATTAGTTATCCTTACATGGGTTTCCCCAACAATTTAAAAAAAGGGTCCTGGAAAGGTTCACTGGCCCTCCCGCTCCTCCCACTTGTAAATAATTACCGGCGCAACACGTCACATAGAGCTCCTTCGATGACATCACCTGCGAACGCGAATCTGATTGGTCGCGCGGGGTCTGCCGGCTCTTCAAAGCCCGAGCCGATTGCATTTGTGCAGCGGTGGGCGGTAAAAGTCTCCAAAACAGCCGAGGGACTTATAAATGCAAAGACCTTTCACAGGTGATGGCAACTTCACTTCTTGGGGTGAGTATAGATACAGCTCTTGTGTCCGTCCTGGGGAGATCTCGATTGGATTTTCAGATGAAATTAGAACAATCTAAGATGTATTTGCTATATTTTCTCATTAGGCTACAAGCGTTTGGTGCGTAATGCTGAAATGCATTCGGATTGCAAGAGCAAATAGTAGGCTGTAATCCTAAAATAATAAGTGTTCTTTAAGAATAATATACCACAAAGAATCCTGTAACAATTAAAATAATAATTCAATAATTTGGATAGTAAAAAAAATAGTGATGTTTTTTTTTTATTAAGTTCCTCAGTTCGGTTTCTTGGTTTTTTAAAAACACCAAAAACACAGAAGGTTCTTATGAGCAAGCTTTATTTTATTAAAATGAGTGCTAGTGGCAATACAGATTCTGAACAGTTAACGCAGTTAATTAGCGAGTTGAGTATTGAGTTTAAACTATTGAAACTTTTTGCTTTGCATAACTATTACTATAACTAAAAATTGTCACAAAGCAAATCAGTTTAATGCAAAAGGTATTAGTTTCTTTAAGATATTTCGATTGCATTATTCCCACCAACAAATAAACTCTGAAAAGTTTATTCCAGGAATATTTGCAAAACGAGCTGCGTTTAAAACATTGCAACTATTTCACGTCGAAATTGACCATAATTTGATCTCTGTGGGAAAGGGGAAAGTGCTTGGTCTCCTATCAGCTTATAAATAATATGTTTCGCCTTGTTTATGACCAGTTTTGTTGCCATTTTTTGCTGTTCTTTTTGTTTTGCTTTTGAGTGTAAATGTGAATGTTTTTACGGTCACAGGAGGAACCGAGAGGTGGATCCACTCCATTGGCCATGTTAGCAGCGACCTGTAACAAAATCGGGAGCTCGAGTCCCTCTCCGGACAGCAGTTCGTTTGGGAAAGGAGGTTTTCTCCCGTGGAAGCGCGCAGCTCCCAGCAGCTGTTCTCTCTCTCCGTTCGGCGCGCAGCGGAACGACTCGTTCAGCGCCAACAGCTCGTTCTCATTAACGGGCACCAACGCCAGCCCAACCAGCCCGTTTGGAAACGACTATCCCGTGTTTCAAACTTCAGTGGCCAACAGTTCTCAGGACGCGAGCGCGCAGTCGGTGTTCATCTCCAAAGTGGACACTCTTCAGGGGATTTATCCGAGGATGAGCGTCGCGCATCCGTACGAGACGTGGTTCAAATCCGCGCACGCTGGCATCTCCGCCGGGGACGTGAGCGCCGGTGGCGGCTCTTCTTGGTGGGATGTGGGCACCGGTTGGATTGACGTTCAAAGCGCGAACGGCGCCGCGCTCCAGAGCTCTTTACATTCACCCTTGGGTGGATACAATTCCGAGTATTCCTCCCTCACTCACTCCGCGTTCAGCGCCAGTCCGTCTCCGCATCTCCTCACGGGTGGCCAGCACCTGATGGACGGATTCAAACCGGTTTTATCCGCCACTTACCCAGAAACCAGCCCAGGTACTAACGGCGCAGTGCTAGCCGGGTCTTCGCGCTCATCCACCCGGCGGTACTCCGGCAGAGCGACCTGCGACTGTCCAAACTGTCAAGAGGCGGAGCGCCTGGGGCCCTCGGGGGCCAGTTTGCGCAGAAAGGGCCTCCACAGCTGCCACATCCCGGGCTGCGGAAAGGTATACGGAAAGACATCGCATCTCAAAGCGCATTTGCGTTGGCACACCGGCGAGAGGCCGTTCGTTTGTAACTGGCTCTTCTGCGGAAAGCGCTTCACCAGGTCCGACGAGCTCCAGCGGCATTTACGCACACACACAGGGGAAAAGAGATTCGCCTGTCCGGTGTGCAACAAGCGCTTCATGCGCAGCGACCATCTCAGTAAACACGTGAAAACACACAGCGCCGGAGAGCCCGGCTCCAGCGGGGTTAAGAAGGGCAGCGACACCGACAGCGAACAGAGTGTACCGGGCAGCCCGGCCTGCCAGTCACCCGAAATGATCCACAACACAGAACCCGTCCAGAACGGCCTCTGAAGAAGACATGATGACATGCGTTCCTAAAGATAAAGGTTCTCAACAGAGCCTCAAAATCCTTCGAACCCAAAACGGTGATCTGAAAACCTATAAAACCGTCTTAATTTCCATTTTAGATTGTTTCAAATCAACTTGAGTCATATATGGACCAAGCAAACTTGTGGGTTAAAAAATGAATGTGAAAATTTAACCCAACAGCTAGGTTAGTCCATATATGACCCAAAGTTGGGTTAAAACAACCCGCACAAACACTCTTAAAATTAATTTTTTTTTGGTTCCTCAAATAACTTTTAAGTGAAAAGTTCTTAAAAACATTTAAAGGACGTTTGAAAAATCTAAATAACTTGTTTCCCCATTATAAACAACGTTTTGCGTAACGGATGTTAAACGTTCTTTATGCAACCATTGACGCCAGTGAAGAACCTTTATTTTCAAGAGTGTAGCAACTCAAGAAATCTAGACAGAAAGTGTTTCTCGGTCTTCAGGGAGCAATGGATGTTCTTTGTTTTTAAGAGTGTTCACATGTGAACGCATTCATTTCTGTGCGCGGTGAAGGCCAGTGACTTTATCAGACGCCAATTTTGATCATATTTGACTGTAAATCAACAGAAGGTCTCTCTCAGGTGATATTTAAAATAGTCCTTTTTGGACGCAGTGATGAAAATGACCTCCTCATACAGATAAAGCCGAAACAAACTGCTGATATTTGCGCTGCATCTACAGATTCTCCGCTCACTCATGTCTATTGAGGCACTTTATTAACTAAACGAGAAAATCAAGGATTTTATTCCTCAACCGCTGCACAAATGTCTCATTATTCTGCATTTGCCAACTGAACTGTTTTATTTTGTGCTCGTTGATTTTGAAAGGGAAAGTCTCTAACCCAGCGAGTTATAATCTGGAGATGAAAAGTGCGTTTTTGTACATTAGTCGTGCAGTTGATATCTATGACCTGAACTCTTCTCAATGCAAAGTGAAGTTGTACATAGGATTGTCTTGAAACTCTATTTATCATCGAGTTTGATTTGTGCTTTGAAGTCTATCAGAGTCGCACTTTGAATTTATATTTATAATTTCAGGTTTGAATCGACTCGATCAGTTGGTTTACCTTTTGTTTTATTATTATTTAATTGAGCATGTGTGTTTGTATTTACTGACCGTTTACTTTAAGGTAATAAAGTCGAATGTGACTTGGCTATTTGGACTGTTATTGGGGGAAGTATGGTCTGTGGGTTGATGATAATGATGGTTTACCATAAAATAGTCGCTATATGTGTGCACATATTAATATTAATAAATACGCAACGTTAAAGACTGTATGATGTATGCCTATGACATGCTGTGAAGAAACAAAGCAGTGATACGAAATGTTTTAAATAATTTAAAATAAACGGAAATTAACAAATTAACTCTACTTTAAAAAATCTCAGTTGGTTTTGCGTCTTTGTGAGCTGTTATAATAGATAAATTAAAGTAAAACAAATCTAGATTAAAATAAAAATAGCATTATACATAATAATTTAATAATAAAAACATTTTGTAATTTATTTATTTATTTATAGGCTAATAATGAGCATTTTATGTATGATCATGATAAAAAAAAAAAAAAAAAAGTGGTTGGCACGAACTGTGTATTTGGAAGTGACTTTACTTCAGAAAATACTCACACGACAGCCATACCTAGTTATTTCTAATTTAAACTAAATTTCTAAGGTAAGGTTAAAGTTTCAATTCCAAATCTCTCATCTGTGACGCAGTGATACTTCGTTTAATCAGAGCAGCGCTCTTCTGAGTATTTGGCGCCTCTCGGTGGTCGCTGGCGGGACTGCAGATCTAGAAAAAAACTATTAGGAGATAGTACTATTTATCGTGTTCACTACATTTTGCAAAGCGGATGCATATTCTGTGAATGTGCAAGACTTCCGATTAACTTTCTGCAGTAAGTAGGCCTACGCTAAATAGGCTAAGATGAACAAACTACATTATTATGACAATAAATTAAAATAAAAATCAACAAGAAACATCACGCAGCATAAGGGACTGTTTTATACTGGTAAAATAACTGAAAAGGAATGACACCGGAAGCCGCGCACATTTAAGTTAAAAAATGGCGCGCGCGCTCTTTCTTTAAAGGAGTAGTTCACCCAAAAATGACAATTCTGTCATCATTTACTTACCCTCGAGTACTTCCAAACCTGCATTAATTTCTTTGTTCAGCCGGACACAAAGGAAGATATTTTGAAGAAATTTTGTAACCAGGCTGTTTTGGGTAAACCACTGACCCAAATTTTAATTTTATTAAAATTTTTATTATAAATTTTAATTAAATTTTAAACTATTCCTTTAAGTAGCAAAACTCGGTAGTGTGTCGATTTAAATTTGGGAACAAGTGTAGTTTTATGCTAAACAATATAAAGTTTAAATATTAGCACACAAACACAGTTTTGTTAACCTTTCACCTTTCATGTTGATTTTAAAAATAGGCTAACAATAAAAAAAAAATATGATCAGTATTGTTACATTACAACATGCCAAAATAAATCCACTCAATAACCTACATTAAAAAAAAAAAAAATTTACAACTCACAATAATGAATTTGAATGATGACACCATGCAACTGAACAACAGTGTTATGATTTTTATTTATTCATTTCATTAAAACAGGCTAAAAAGCATGACCAGAATGGCTGGTGCACAAGCACATTCAAATATCCGTCTGTACCAGGTCTATTCACAAAAAAATAAAATCTAACAAAAGAGAGAGAAATACTAAAAATAAATATTGTTTAAAGTTCTCCCATTGTAAACTGCATTTATTAGAGCCACAGGAATGCTATGGTGACCTCAAGGGTTCGTACCATCACGCACTGCGTTATTGGGCTGCTGTCCAGGACACACGGGCCCTCAGTAGTACACGACAACAGATATAAATACCGACCAGCAGCTAAATAATTAACACAACTCAAAGCGAACATACAGTAAACTAGTGTAGGAAGAAACTTCCTTAAAGGAACACTCCACAATTTTTAAAAACAGGCTCATTTTCCATCTTCCCTCGAGTTAAACAGTTGACTTTTACAGTCAAATGTTGGTCTGGCGTTAGCATACCGTTCACAAATGACCAAACAGTTGGCTGAATGGATTCATAAATGGTAAAAACTGTTTAACTGTAGGGGAGTTGGACAATGAGCCTATTTTCAAAAATAGTGTGGTGTTCCTTTAAAACTCCAGTTGTATCAGGGAATCATCTGAGCTGGAAAAGTGCTGGAAAATAACTTAGGCTACAGTTCTGAGATCACTGCTTAAATATGAACACATTAAATAAACCCCAATGCCATGTTCACTACAAAACAAACACCCCCCCCTGCTAAAGCTGTTTGAAATGGTTAAGCCTGTGTTGAACACTAGGTGGCATACTAATCCAATATGTTCAGAATTGAGTACTAGCATACTGTTTAAGCATACTCTACTGTGTTCACTTTATTTTGAACAATTGCGCGCGTCATTTTATTATTTTAAACGTGCGAGACATCCAGTATCATTCGCTTTCAGTTATTTTAGCTGTATAAAGTCCGTTATGCTGCTTGATATTATTGCTTATATTATATTAATGCATTATCATAAACACTGTTTTATAGCAAAAATTTTTCGTTTACTTTGTTATTTACCTAGCGGCTAACATTCACCGAACATAGCTTACTTCTGTGTCGCAAAATTAGGTGGATACTGTGAAAACTGCTACTAAAAGAATTAATAATAATATTTTTTAAATTATAATTCCAGAATTTAAAGCGCTAAAATTATAAATAATAAATAAATATAATGTAATATATAGTAAGTTAAATATTTATTATTTAATCATTTTAATTTGTACATAAACATAATAAAAGGCAAAAAAAATGGAAACTAAAATGAAAACTATATAAATAAAAAAAATAATAATTCACTGATTATATAATTAATTAATTATAGAATTGTTAAGTCCAAACAAAGCATCGTTATACTGGAAGTGTCAAGCCTGTTGCATTGGTCGGTGTATTTTCGGCGTGCATCCTGCAGAAATAGTAGTATGCAAGTACGCTATTCTGAACACAGCTAGAGTCTGTAGCATATTGACGATTAAAATAAAATAAGTAAAAAACATCAGATAAACACCTTCACATCTGCTCACAGACAAAAACAAACAGTAACTCAGCAGAAAACTGGCCTGTTGAGGTGATCTCGTCTAAAGTGTGGCTTCAGGACAAGAGATTTAATGCCATTTCACATCAGAAAGGAGAAACGGAATGAAAAACACCCTCAGAAAACCCACACCAGATATTGCTGTCGTGAAGTAAGTGCTTAAAGAGAAAGATTGTGGTTTCATTCAGGTAGTGCTTCGGTTCTAGATGACCTCTGACCCTCATCATCACTGCCAGGCGTCGCTCAGGGGCTTCTTGGGCACGTGTGAGTGCATCTCGAGCGGGTGATTGGGCAGACGGTCCCTCCTGTATGTGATCGTCTTCTCGTTGGTCGTGGGCACGTACGAGTTCTGCGTTCAGAAACAAAGAGAAATTCAGCTTTTATTTAGCAAGGAAGCATTAAACTGATCAAAAGTCATTGAAGATTGACTCTAAACTGTTCATCAGAGAATCCTGACAAACAACAATATGAAGCAGCACAACTGTTTTTAACACTGATAATAATCAGAAATGTGTCTCGAGCAGCACATCAGTACATTAGAGTGATTTCTGAAGGATCAAGTGACACTGAAGACTGGAGGAATTCAGAAAATACAGCTGCGCATCACAGAAATCAATGACATTTTAAATGATTAAAATTGTAATAATATTCAACCTTCGAAATGTAATTGGAAATTAGAGATGTTTTGTGGGCAGCACTAAATAAAATTAATAAAACTAAATATAAAGCTTAATACAATATACGACAGCATTTTAATAAACAGAATTTAAAAATGTAACTTATGACACTTGAATTGAAAATTAGAAATAAAAAGAATAAAAAAAAATACTAAACTAAAATTACTTTGAATATAACTGGTAAAAATATATATATTTTATTCATATGCATATTAAAATAACATTTGGAACAACAATAATAATAATAAATAATTATGGAATAAAGAATTGTTGTGTTGTCATTTTGGCTTTCTGTAAATAATATTTATTTAGTATTTGTGAATGTTGTCTGGGGAATATAAGTCAATGACTAAATAAATACTATTGAACAAATGGGCGGGTGAACATTTCATTAAAACTGAACACACATTACCTTACGGCTGTGGTCAAACTCCTGCTCAGGGCTGGACTGCCACGAGGAGTCTCTGGCTCTCAGAAGCTGTCGGACGGCGGCCAGCATCCCGATTCCCAGCGTGACGGTCAGAAGGAAGGTGCTGAGGAACGTCTTAAAGTACCGCCGACTCCAAACACACACTGTTACACGACAGAGACCACACTATAAACAACACAAACAACAGCCAAAGCCCTCACATTCTGCTCATCTCTGATCCCACAGGACATCATACTTCTCAGACGTCACCCTTCAGAGTGATGCTCGCTTCTTGTAAGATTCTTCAGTCGACAGTAAGAGTGAAAACAGTAAGAGTTTGTAAAACAGAACAGAATAGAATGGAATGTAAACATGAAACAATGGAACTTTACGGAAAATTAGAAATATGTTGCTGGACACACTAAAGAACATAAATAAATAAAACTAAATTAAAGCTGAATAGAATAGATTAGCAATGTTAGGTACACGTTAACTTATATATATTTTAAGGAAATTTGTATATGTTGGTTGCAATAATAAAGTACTAAAAATTCATAAAACTAAATTAAAGTTTAATAGAACAGAGAATAGAATGTAAGGTACACTTTAACTTATATAAATTTGCTGAAAATTAGAAATATTTTGCTGGAAATACTGAAGTACATAAATAAAACTAAATTAAAGCGGGCTAGAATAGAATAGAACGGAATTGAATAGAATAATAATAATAAAAATGACTAAAATTAATCAAATGAAATTAAAGCTGAATAGAATAAAGAATAAAATATTATAAAATAGAGAACAGAATGTAAGGTAAACTGACTTATATAACATTACTAACAATTAGACATATTTTGCTGGCAATACTAAAGTACTAAAATTAATAAAACTAAATTAAAGCTGAATAGAATTGAATTGAATAGAAATATTAGGTACATTTTAACTTGTATAACTTCACTGAAAATTAAAAATATGTTGCTTCAATACTAAAGTACTAAAATTAATAAAACTAAATTAAAGCTGAATAGAATAGAATTGAATAAAATGGAATAGAAATATTAGGTACATTTTAACTTGTATAACGTCACTGAAAATTGAAAATATGTTGCTTCAATACTAAAGTACTAAAATTAATAAAACTAAATTAAAGCTGAATAGAATAGAATTGAATTGAAATATTAGGTACATTTTAACTTGTATAACTTCACTGAAAATTAAAAATATGTTGCTGGCAATACTTAAGTACTAAAATTAATAAAACTAAATTAAAGCTGAATAGAATAGAATTGAATAGAATGGAATAGAAATATTAGGTACATTTTAACTTGTATAACGTCACTGAAAATTAAAAATATGTTGCTTCAATACTAAAGTACTAAAATTAATAAAACTAAATTAAAGCTGAATAGAATAGAATTGAATAGAAATATTAGGTACATTTTAACTTGTATAACTTCACTGAAAATTAAAAATATGTTGCTGGCAATACTAAAGTACTAAAATTAATAAAACTAAATTAAAGCTGAATAGAATAGAATTGAATAGAATGGAATAGAAATATTAGGTACATTTTAACTTGTATAACGTCACTGAAAATCAAAAATATGTTGCTGGCAATACTAAAGTACTAAAATTAATAAAACTAAATTAAAGCTGAATTGAATAGAAATATTAGGTACATTTTAACTTGTATAACATCACTGAAAATTAAAAATATGTTGCTTCAATACTAAAGTACTAAAATTAATAAAACTAAAGTAAGGCGGAATAGAACAGACCAGAATAGAATGTTAGGTGAACTTCAACAGAACTTGCTGTTGAGACTAAAGTACTAAAATTAATCAAACTAAATTAAAGCTGAATGGAATGGAATAGAATAGAATTTGAGGTTAACTTGAACATATAACTTGACTGAACATTTTAAATAAGTACTAAATTAAAGTTGAATAGAATAGAAAAGAACAGGATAGAACAGAATAGACTGTTAGGTAAACTTGAACATGTAACTTCACTGAAAATTAGTAACATGCTGTTGGCAAAACGACAGTAATTAAATGAATAGAATAATAGAATAGAGAATATAATAGAATTGTCACAATCGTGCCTCTGTGGCTCTCTCAGACGGCCACCGGAGGGAACCCTCTCCCGAGTATTAACCTCTCTGAATTACACCTACAGTAGGACTGATCACCGGCCCAGGTGTGCCTCATTCCCCCAGCACGCTCACACACAGACTAAGTCTAAGTCTTGTATTGCCCCGTTTATTCCTGATACTGAATCCCCGTGTACTGATCTTGAACTGTTTGTGTTTCTCTGACCGTTTGCTGCCTGCCCCGTGTGATCTTCTCTTTCTGATTCTACCGTTCTGATCGTCTGCCACCTGCCCCGAATTCAACTCTGTCGTGCCACTGATATTCCTGTTTGTCCGTCTGACCTCCAATAAACTTTCATGCAAATGGATCCGAACGTCTCTGAGCATTCGTCACAAGAACAAAATGCCAAGTAAACTTACATGACATCACTGAAAATTAGACATATTTTGCAGGCAATACTAAAGTACTAAAATTAATAAAGCTAAACTAAGGAAGAATAGAATAGAATAGAAGTAGAGTAGAGTAGAATAGAATGTTGGATAAACTTGAACTTATATAACTTCAGTGAAATTTAGAAATATTTTGCAGGCAATACTAAAGTACTAAAATGACTAAAACTAAATTAAAAATTAGTGCTGGGCAATGATTAATCGCGATTAATCGCATCCAAAATAAAAGTTTTTCTTTACATAATATATTT
>JAUCMS010000128.1:2176768-2196846 GCA_032357445.1 Enteromius radiatus | reverse complement strand
AATTATTTTGCGCTTGAAATGACTGCAATTATTGTTGCAGAAATGAAACAGAGCGCGTGGAAGAAGGGAGAGGAGTATAGTGTGTGTGTGTGTGTTGATTTCACACAAAGCACTTTAATCTCTGAATATTCTTTCAATGCCCATCCTGAGATGTAAGCTAACGTGTTGAATGGTCACATGACCTGCAGTGAAACTGGTAGTAGTACAGGTAGAGTACCAGCGATGGTGCCATGAGGGTCTCGTGAGACGCCCATCTGCTCCTCCTCTCTCCTCCAGATGTTCAGCAGCAGCTGTGGTGCTCCGCTCCAGCGCTGCAGATGAAGCACGGCCTGAGGGTTCTCACACAGCTCCAGGAGTACAGCCATCAGTGGAGTCAGCACACATCTGGGGCTCCGCTGCACACACACACACACACTGGCCCTCCTTCACAGAACCCAACATCTGGAGCACTTTATCAGTATTTCAATACATGCATTTCAGTTAAATATAATTCTTGCAGCATTTTAAAACTTAAAAAAAAAAATCAACCCACGCCAACAACAGCAGTTTAATTCCATGGAAATAACACTGACTTTACCCTGCATTCAACACCAGCTTTCCTGCTCAACCTGAGCTCACTGACTAATATCTGATCTCGTATTTAAAAGTGATTTCAGTACCGCCCATGATAGCATGAAAACAATACACGATATTAGAATGTTTGCGAGAATGGGTGGCAAAGTCAGAAATTCAGCGGGAGCATGGTTTAACAGCGACAACACATCACATATTTCTTTGTTGCCACTAGTTCTTTAATGTTGGCCAAATAGGGCCATAATTTCCCTTTATGATTCTGCTTCCCAGGCCACTGCTTCAAAATGAACACAGCTTCACAGCTTTACTGACTATAATAGGAGTCATAATAATGAAGACAAGACAAAAATACACATCATAATGCCTACATTTAAACAAACTCAAAAAATAAAAATGTGGCAAGAGAGAATAAAAGAAATGTGCTAGGTTTGTTATTACATAGATGTTTGTGGAGAAATGTCTTTGTCCATCAGTTAAAGTAAATGATCAGTATGTGTAGTAAATTAGTAAAAATAAATAAAAAAGGTTAATTAAAACCTTTAAATTAACCTGTTTTACTGACCTTTAGCTGCTGCAGCAGCAGATCCACGCCACCGCCAGACACGAACACATCCTCCGTCCCGAAACAGCCCAGAACACACGACCTGAGAGAGAGCAGAAATCAGCAGACTCCTGGGCCCGGTTTTTCAAAAGTAATCCACTAGGATTTTGGATAACGGATTGAACCATAATCTTGAAAATGGGTTTTTCAAAAGAAAAAACGGATTACATAATCGGATTAGATCACGTAATCCAATCTTGGTTTTGATCCGGATCAAACCTTCAGTTTGGGTTTTTCAGAACTTTTTTGTAGGATTTGGATCACTTTGATCCAAAAAATCAGGATTAAACTGATCCCATCAGAAGGGTGGATTCGGCGTGGATTTCATGCCCAAAATGTCATGAAAACTTTACAAATGTATCAAATAATACTATATTTAGATCATGCAGTATCTTACAAGATATCCTATGTTTTCATAAGGTTTTAATTTAGTTTTGAAGATGACAGTTGTAAGTGTGTAACTGCGTGAAAAGGCATAGGAAAGGCGTATTTCTCAAGCCAGCTTAATTATAGATATGTAAAGAGCAGCAAGTAGAATAGCCAGTGTGGGGTCAATATAAGTTTATTTTTATTTGAAATGAAAACACACACATTTAAAAAAAAAAACTAAAAACAAGATGTGCAAATCCACGCTGAATCCACCCTTCTGATGGGATCAGTTTAATCCTGATTTTTTGGATCAAAGTGATTCAAATCCTACAAAAAAGTTCTGAAAAACCAAAACTAACCCTATCCTCTGATAGGACGAGTCGCTTTAGAGAGTTAATAAGTCAAAGCACATTTACACTGATAATGACAATAAAGATACAGTTTTAAACTCTAAATTTTAAAAGAACAGCAGAGTTCATAATGACACAGAGGAACAATATTGCTGGATCAGTAGTTAGTTCTGTCATTACCAATAGAGTTCAACTGAACTAACACACAGCAGAAAAACACTGACAGCCAATCAGAATCCATCCAACTTTAAAGAGCTCCAGCATTTAAAGTAAACAGGGGATTAAGAGAAATTTCATAATTCTGTTTGATTTTGATTGACAAACTTAATTCAGTTTGATTCCATATTGATTTATTTGTCAGTTTTTCTTTTTCAATAAAAATCAATATTCTGAACTAATGCTGTAGACAATATAAATGGGCAGTTTCCAAAATAAATGTATTATATAATACAAATTTATTATGATAATGTTTTAATAATGTAATTATGCTTCTACTCCAGTTTTTAATTTTAGGGTTTAGGGTTAGCCCTAACCCTAACCCTATTTTGTGATTTGTATTGGACAGGAGGAGCTACAATTGTTTGTTTTTGTTCAGGCATCATCTGAAAACCGCACAGGTCGATTATTGAGATTTAAGAATCTGTACCTGTTTATCAAAATGAGATTCAATATTTTCAGCCTTAATTTAAAGTGATACAACTGCAGCACACTTATATTAAACATTATAATGGATTTTATTCTTGGTGTGAACAAATAAAGACATTAGCGTCTCACCAAAGACAGTCGACGGCGTACAGCAGCAGTTTATTGTGACCCAGGCCGCTGAAGACCAGTGCAGCGTCCAGACTCAGATACTGGATCAGCACCTCCACCCCATCACGGCCAAACAGTTCCTGGACACAAGTAGCGCTGGTCAATCATCAGGAGAGCGTACAGCAGCGCTGGGACGGACAAGACGCCTCTCACCTTCCTGTGCACATCTCCCTCACAGAGCACAGACAGAAGCACCAGACAGTCTGTCTGGATCTCCAGAGCCACAGCGTCCTCGTCCTCCAGCCTCCCCAGGAACCGGCGCAGCACACCTGGACACAGAGTCTGCTGTGAGTCTCATCTGAGTCTGCTCTGAGTGTGATGTGAGTCTGATCTTAGTGTGATCTGAGTGTGATGTGAGTCTGCTCTGAGTCTGCTGAGAGTCTGCTGTGAGTCTGCTGAGAGTCTCATCTGAGTCTGCTGTGAGTCTGATCTGAATCTGCTGAGAGTCTCATCTGAGTCTGCTCTGAGTGTGATCTGAGTCTGCTGTGAGTCTGATCTGAGTCTGCTGTAAGTCTGATCTGAGTCTGCTGTGAGTCTGCTGAGAGTCTCATCTGAGTCTGCTGTGAGTCTGATCTGAGTCTGCTGTGAGTCTGATCTGAGTCTGCTGAGAGTCTGCTGTAAGTCTGATCTCAGTCTGCTCTGAGTCTGATCTGAGTCTGCTGAGAGTCTCATCTGAGTCTGGGTTAGGTTAGGGTTAGGTCTGCTGTGAGTCTGCTCTGAGTGTGATGTGAGTCTGATCTGAGTCTGGGTTAGGGTTAGGTCTGATCTGAGTCTGTTGTGAGTCTGACCTGAGTGTGATCTGAGTCTGTTGTGAGTCTGCTCTGAGTGTGATCTGAGTCTGATCTCAAACTGATCTGAGTCTGCTGTGAGTCTGCTGATGATGGAAGACACTGGAGACTCACCCAAGAGTTGGCCGATGGCTCCTTGATCACACAGATCCTGCAGGAGTGGCTCGTGCTGCGCAGATGCCACAGATCTGAGCAGACGCATGCAGTAAAGCAGCTGAGCCTTCTTCCCGCCAATGCCGTGGAAAACTTGACCCTGCTCTGAGACACAGTATCATACTTTTTTTACTTTTTTAATTCCATTCTGAAGAAACCACCACTGCCAGTAGCTCTGACAAACAACATCTGATTTGTGAACGAGCTGATTTTTTCCTATAATGAATTGCACTGAAGAATTTATTTGAATCACACTGAACCTATTACTGTTCATGAGTAACAAACCAAAAAGAGTTCAGGTGCCTTTTGAGTATTTTTCTCAGGCTCCTATATTTGACTTCAATGCCAATGAGAAGATGCAATTCATTGCCATTAAAGTGAAAGTACTGAACCTACACATTGGAGCCTGAGAAAATTGCAAATTTTAGAAGAACTTTTCAAAAGGACACTCATTTATTCTTAAATGAATCATGAACTTCTTTTGTTGAGTTTTTTTAGAGAACAAGACTTCACATGATTTTGATTTTGCAGTAAATGTGTCTTGATTTAAGCATGTTTAGATATGTGTACTGGAAACGAAAAACAGAAATACTGAGGAAGAGATTCATTTTCTTTGTGCAGTTCAGTTTAATGCTATGACTTTATGAATGTAAAGCCCCGTTCACACTACAAACGACACACAGCGATGTGATCCCATTCATTTCAATGGAGAGCTGGCAATTTCCAGCGACAAGAGCGACAGCGGCCATGAGTGACTGTTGGCGACCGGATGTGGGCGTGTCCAGCGACGCGATAAAATTGAGAATCTCTCAACCTTATGCAAATGAAGAGCGACTTTCGGGAGCGACAGCCAATAGGAAAGAAGACGATGATGCTCACATGCTCATTCTCCTTTCAGCTCCAGCAGTGATGACGGCGTTTACATTTTTGCCATAGATAAATGCACAGAATGGAAAAAAGTAATCTCTGTTTCTCATATTTTTGTTTGTTTGTATGGACTGAGTGTATATTTATATTCAGTCATTTGCCTCCGAAATGTTTGTATTTAGCAGCAAGAAACCTGATTCGCTGTCAACATTGACATTAGTAAGAAAACAGTCATGAGAACGCCCACTAGAGACCTCATCGCCAGCCTCTGGCAACAGAAGTCGCTGCTAGTGTGAACGGGGCTTAAGTCTGATCAGGTTTAAGGGTTTGTTTTGTGAACGGGTGAGTGTTGTACCGTCCTGCAGGCAGCAGTCCAGCAGCAGCAGCACACAGGTGTTGGCCTGACAGCTGATGTATTCGTCCAGCATCAGCGGTGCGAGTGTGCTCAGGGTGGACAGCGCCTGCAGCTGCAGCTCCTCCTGCTGTCTGCATGTCCAGCTGCGTCTGCCACTGCGCACCGCAGACGAACTTGGCTTAACGAGCAGCATCAGAGCCAGCATCACACGGCCCTCTCTGAACAACTGCTCAGCAGAAAGACAAACACCATGGCATCGGCATTTTTAAAGGTCATGAACTGAGAAACCAAAAAAAGATCATAAACACCTGCTTCTACATTGCTGCCTGTTTAGCCGGGCCCATTAATTATACAGCACTGTCTGTTTAGCCGTGCCCACTGACTAATGCACATACTGTAAATTCATTAAAAAATAGCGTTAGATTTATTGTTTACAACATATATTTCCTTTTGATAAAGTGCCCTGTAGAAGAAGGAGAGTTTGAGCGATGGTAAGAATCATGATTTCTTCTTACCTGCAGCGCGGCTAGATCCTGAGACAGCACCACGATGATGTTCAGCAAGAGCTTCTTCATCTCAAAGTCCTCCTGGCTGAAGGTCAGCTTGAGGTTCCTCACCTGAGGATTGTGGCTCTTCACTGAGAAACACAGGTTTTTGAGGAAAGTTCACGCTGCTGCCAGGAATGCTGACTAATCACCAATACTTACGCTCAGGAAATGTGATGAACGGCATGAGATGCTTGAGGAAGCCACTCTCCTGAAACACAGAGATGAGAGCTGCTGCAGAGAAAGAGTTTATGATGAGGATGATGATGATGAAGACTTACGATCATAGGAGCGCCAGGGTTCTCTGCGATCAGAGTCAGCAGCACCAGCAGGTCATTCCTCAGCTGACGCTCATGATGCCGGAAACCGTTCAGGAGCAGGTGGAGGAACGTGTCCTTCAGAGTTCTGCAGCACAGAGAGAATCATGGGAAGGGTCAGAGGTCTGAACAACGTTTATGCTCAGCTCACATCTGACACATAATCGCAGGAAAATCATGTCAATTATATTTTTAAAGCACACATTGCTCCCATGACTGTCATTCAAAGAACCAATGGTTCTCATTTCTGCTGGTAATAAATGATTTGCGATGTGAACTACTTTTTTCCTGTTAATATTTCTCCTGTTTTTCAGATTAACTCAGTATTTCATATGAGCAGGACTGTAGTGTAAGAAGTGTTTTGTTATGTGGCACACAAGTTGCTGATTAATTGTTTTTTTAAATCTTGTATTTTCATTTTTGTATGCAGATTTTACTGCTGTTTTTAATTACTCAGTAATAGAACAGGTATCTTTCTTTTTTGTTGACTTAATTTTGTTTATGTCGAAGGTTAAAGAGACATCTTGTGGCGTGATCTGAAGTGTTTTTTACTTACGCGATGCAGTCGCTGCCGCTGAGTTGTGAGGTCACTTCCTGTCGAGAGCCGTTCTCCAGCAGGTTCCACAGGATCTCGGAGGATCTGAAGAGCAGCTCTCCGGACGAATCTCCCTCGCTCATGTGGAAGCAGATCTTGTGCGCGGCCTGAGCTCTTAGCATCAGGTTACAGTTGACTTCTGTCAGGAAGCACAGGCAGGTTTAGCCAAAAGCCACAATGCTCTGAGAGCGAGCGGAGGTTCTGATTGGTCACCTGATGATCTGGACAGGATCTGCAGCGTCTGCAGGAGACGCAGTTTGACCGGAAGCTGCTCCTCAGTCAGAGCCAGAGACATGACCAGCGTCTCAGCAACACCACTGCGTTCCAGCATCAGAGCTCTGTAGTCCAGACGAGCGGGAGACAGGCCTGACACACACACACACTTCAGTACACACACACACACACGCGCTCACTCACACACAGCTGGATCACGTCTCTCACCATCAGAGCTGTGTGTGTGTTTGTCACAGCTGTAGAAGGCAATCACAGTGGAGCAGATCTTATGACGCACCTCCGGCAGCGGGATCCTCATCAGATAACCTGCCGTCACACACCACATTACAGAGAGAAAATGCCCCGGTGGACACACAAATCTCATCAACAAATCTGCAGGATCAAGCCCAGGAGGAGGCCATCCCTCTTGTGGAATGAGCCTTCAGACCTATAGGGCATTGCAAGCTTTCTGAGGCATAAGCCAAGGCTATAGCATCTACTTTCCAATTGAGAGTCGTTGCTTTGTGACTGTCAACTCTTTTTTTGCAGTCAACGGAGCAAACAAAGAGCAGCTCTGACTGTCTGAACAAGCTAAAGTGCTTCAGAAACACTTTCAACTCCCCACCAAAACCAAAACAGGGCAAAATAGTGCCTCTGCAAAAGGCAGCGTTGAGAGAGTTAACCACCTGGGCTTTGAACCCCCGAGGGCACCTTTGGGACATAACCATGCCTTGGTTTCAGTTCAAACTCAAGACATGAAACGCTAACTGACAGTACTTGAAGCACATCAAAATTAAGTGACATTTTACTTGAAACAAGATTATTTTGCTTGTTCCAAGTAAAATGTCACTTAATTTTGATGTATTTTTCTAAAAACAAAATAATAATTTTTGTCTAGCATCCTTCTTGATTTAAGAAGTTTTAAATATTTTGGCTGAAACAAAAAAAAAAACCTGCAGTGTGGGTCTTAACCCAACATCATCTCTCTTTGGGATGAGGAAACATTGGTACATTGGTAGTACTATTTCCAAAGCACCCAAGTCAAGCCGTGTCAGCGATATGAAAGCATTAGTGACAGCCTTCCACTCCCATCTGCTAGAAGCATTGATGAGTTTGGTCATATGTGTTTCAACTCAAAGAGAGAGACCATTCGAAGGAAACACTCATCCAGCTGGAGACAGAACATGTGCACAGAAACTGCAGAATTTACTCATAAATCTATGAATATACTCAGTTTAGCTGCAGCTGGAAATTATGATTTGCATAAACATAACCCCAAAATTCTAAATTATTCCAAACCATTTTAATTTGATTTTACATGACTGGTCAGCAAGGGTTTAACTTTGATTTGAGAAGTCTGATCTGAATCCCATTTCCTGCTTTTACATGGGATTCGTTTTTTTTTTTTTTATGTTTTTTAGGGAAATAATTAAGTTAATTATAATGATAAATTCTGCCAAAAAGAATCACCAAGATTTCAGAGAATCATTTTATAAAGTCAAAAATGTGTGTGTGTGAATAAAATTAAAATATTGTGAGACTTAAAGGAATATTTGACCCAGAAATGACAATTCTGTTATCATTTACTCGCCCTCAAGTTCCAAACCTGTATGAGTTTCTTTGTTCTGCCGAACACAAAGTTTGTACTAGCTGTTTTGGGACACCATTGACTTCCAAAGTATTTTTTTCTTACTATTGTAGTCAATGGTGACCCAAAACAGCTAGTGTACAAACAGCTTAGTGTTGATTATTATCAGTGTTGAACACAATATAATATTATTTTTCAGGATTCACAGATAAGTAGAATGTTCAAAAGAAAAGCATTTATTTATAATTTAAATCTATTGTAATATTATAAAGTCTCTACTGTCAGTTTTGATGTATTTTATTGATCACTGATGAGTGAAAGTATTATTTTGTGTGGTTAATATGCTCACCCATCTGAGACACACAGTCTATCACCACAGCGGCGTAGCTCATCTCATCAGACACTTTCTCCTTCAGGAAGGGAAGACTTGAAGACAGAGAGCACTGATGATTTCATTAGTTCAGTTCACAGGTGCTGTAAAGACTATAAAGACTGATCTCAGACCTGCATATCTGAAGTAAATCACAGAGGATTCGGGAATACTCCGGATGATCAGACACTCTTTCAGCACAAAGATTCATAATCTTAAATACGTCAGCGAGGTCCCTTAAAAGCTGGACAAGGTCACTTTAAGGAAAGTGTTAATCATGTCACCATCATCATCATCATCACAGGGTTATTCCACCGAGCCTCACAGAGCATCATGCGGTGCGTGACTCCAAACATCAGCTAATATCTGAAGCTGGAAAATGCTGACAGTAGTGCTGTAAACTGAGTCCTCAGGGACCGTAGTATCCCAGAGAACACTGACATCAGCAGAAATTATTACTCACACTTTTACTACCCATCTTATGTTTCTGAGTGGATCTTAGAATTAGAAGAGTATAAATGAGATATATAAGTGTATAAAAGAAGTATATAAACAAAGAATGCAAAAATATATATCCAAAAGCTCTCATTTATAAACACCATTTTCAATGTTCAACATGGAGTGATCTACATGAATCTTTTAGGATACAAATCCACGCTGGCATTGTTTTACCATCTTCTTCAGGATGAAAATCTGCCTTTCTTTTAACGAGGACTGGAAACGAAGGAGAGAGAAAATGAGCTCAATACTGAATGAGAGATGAACAAGCACTACTAGTGACGCATTTCATTGACTTTCATTGGGATCTGTCATTAAGATACAAGTACATACAACTGACTAGTATGTTCTGCGGTACTGATTAGTACTTATTTTTTTATTATCTGGTAGTTATTCTTTAGGGACTTAAAAAAAAAAAACCTATTATGCTAATTAAGTCATTATTATGTTAAATATATATTGGAGTAGTACTTGTTCATTAGATACTTCTACCTAAATAGATTTGTTATTTATTTATAACATTATATATTAGTACTCATTCGCTGCATACTAGTATTGATTAGCTAAAAGTAAATATTCAATACTAGTTCACATTAATTATATAATAGTATTTATTCCAAGCGTTATTAGTGAGATTTTTCGATAGAACTCTACAGTGGTCTATCTAACTAGTCAAAACACGAGAATTTGGAGATTTGTTACTAGTAACAATTACAAAGTGTACTAGAGTCTAAAAAGTAGTACTTGTACCTAGTGAATAATTAATATCTATTAAATACATACTATATTTAAGGATTTTTTACACCTGAAATTGTTAACCCTGTGTTATCCTAAACCCCGGATAAACGGAGTCCTGGGTTATCTGTGTTTCACACTGACCTGGGGATAAATGTTAATCCTAACAGACGTTTCACACTGTACAGTCCCATACCCCAGGTTAACGCTCTTATTTGCATATTTGCGGTGTCACAAGCTATTTGCATGCTTTTTCCTGTGTTTTGTCGTTATTAAAAAAAATATATATATATTACCGCATAGGTCTTCAGCTCAGCCATAATGGAGGAACAACTGATCACAGCTGTACAGGGGTAGCCCTTTTGGAAAATAAATTTAGTAGTAGAGCTACTGTAAACCATTAGTGCTGGAAATCCATTTATCCTTCGCTGAAAATGTAGCATCTTAATGGAGTGTGGGTCAGGCTGCTTAGCGACGGCAGACGCCACGGGAGCGCAAGCATAGAGCGCTTTGGAGACAAAAGAAAGCGGTGCGTAGTGTCTTCCACGTGTTTTTAGGTGCATTTTAAACGTGTAAATTTACCATCATGTTAATAATGCAAAGGAGAGCAAACTGTATCTACTTTAATATTACTTTAATAATAATAACAATAAGAATAATAAGAATAAAGGGGAAAAATCAAATAGAGAGCCATAATACACAGCGAGCACCAAACAGACAGAAGCACAAAGCTAACTGAATTAAAACTGCCACCATTTAGGATTAAAAAAACTTGTTTTTGTGATGACCCAAACTGGCCAAACAGTTAAATGTGAAATGTTTGTGCTTTGTATAGTACAGTACCGCCTATTTTCATAGGAGATAATTTGTAATAATAATAATAAGATTACTGTTGTCATCGGAAAACAGAAACACAGAAGTGTGAAAAAGGCTAATTACTAACGGTCAGGTGATTCGTAGTTCCCTGGATGAGGCTTTGTTATAGTTTTACTGCTTGTTATCAGGGAATAACAAATCTTGGAATGTGGCGACTGACCAATTACAATATGTAATAATAACAAGTAAATAGTAAATAATAGTATTTAATAAAATTACATAATGAATGACCAGTAAAATAAAAAAGAGACACTAATCGCTATAGGAAAACATTCTGGTCTAAACTGTCTAGCTGATATCTGAACTAACTTACAGATCCCATCAAGGTCAAGGGTAAAGACTGAAATGTGTTACTAGGGACAATACAATAGTTCAGGGGTGAGGAGCATCAGTCCTGGAGAGTCACAGCCCTGCAGGGTACGGCTCACCTGTCTGTAGCTTCCAAGTGACCGTTCAGACCTTAATGAGCTCGTTCAGGTGTGTTT
This sequence comes from Enteromius radiatus, assembly GCA_032357445.1. Classification (NCBI taxonomy): domain Eukaryota; kingdom Metazoa; phylum Chordata; class Actinopteri; order Cypriniformes; family Cyprinidae; genus Enteromius; species Enteromius radiatus. The sequence goes on along the minus strand of JAUCMS010000128.1, from coordinate 2,185,755 downwards.
GATTAAGGTTGCAGCAAAACTCTGCAGGGCTGCGGCTCTCCAGGACCCATGTTCCTCACCCCTGCAATAGTTACTAGTCGCTATTAAAACAAGAACTAGAAAATAAATGAGAACTATTATCTAATTAATAAGTAGACTAAAATCTTCAGAAAGCTTACCTTACAAAATAAGCACTACCTAAAGAATAAGTGCAAGTAGTGTGGAAATAGAAAGTGCAGGCATTGAATGTTAAAGCTGCTTGCCATACACACGTCTTACCGAGAGCGGGTCCTGAAGCAGCTGAAGTGCTCGGGAGAGATCGGTGAGCCTCAGAGTCTGGAAAACAGCGGAAAGTCAGAGACAGACACGGATAACAGACACTGAGAAACACGGAGACACCGGCGGAGGAGACGCACCTCGGGCCGCGGCTTGCGCTCGCTCCTCGCGGGTTTGTGGATGAAGCCGCGGGCGTGCGGCGCGCTGGACAGCATGATCTACAGCTAGAGTCCGCTCATTTCACCTGCATCATAACAACAGGACGCGCTGCTGTCGCCATGGTAACGCGCGCAGCTTCAGTAGCGCTGCTTGGGGCGAACTTCCGCTTCAGAGTGCCGAACTTCTCACGTAAATTTGTTAAAATAAGCAAAAAAAAAAAAAAAAAAAAGATCAAACAGCTTAAATAAATAATTCGAGCTCCTACATGTCCTGTATCCTTACAGCAGCGATGAAGTCCAGACAGAGACTTTTATTTTGGTTTTATGTTGTCTAACGCAAGAGCGGAAGTGAGGTTGTGAGTTTCCTGCAGATGGGGCAGAATAAACGATGCTGGATTTATGTGTTTCGTTAAAGAACAAAGGAGGAACTGTTCGTCTAGTTAAGGAATATAGAGTCAAGTAGTGAGTGGTTAAACAGAAACATCGCTATCAATGCTGGCGGACTCAGGTGAGACTCATGACACCACATTCATGAGAGAGATTGAGTGAGTGTGTGTGAGAGAGAGAGAGATAGAGAGAGAGAGAGAGTGAGTGAGTGTGTGTGTGTGTGTGTGTGTGTGTGAGAGAGCAAGAGAGAGATTGAGTGGACTTGTTTTTATATCCTGGTGGGGACCTATTGTCCCCACAAGGATAGGAAAACCTGAAAATGTTGACCTTGTGGGGACATTTGTCAGGTCTCCATGGGGAAACAAGCTTATAAAACACACAGAATGAAGTTTTTTTAAAATCTAAAAATGCAGAAAGTTTCCTGTAAGGGGTAGGTTTAGGTGTAGGGTCAGTGTAGGACAATACCACATACAGTCTGTACAGTAGAAACACCATTACACCTATGGAGAGACCCCAGAAGGATTACTAACCAGACATGTGTGAGTGTGTGTGTGAGAGAGAGAGCGAGTGTTTCTTTCAGGCTGTGTCAATGTTAACCCTGTGTGTGATCGTGAATGTGTGTTATGAGTGTGTATCTGTGCTTTGTTAATGTGTTGTGTAATGAGTGTGTTATAATACAGTCTTATGACTGAATGTTGTGACTGTGTGTGTATCATGTGTTTATGTACTTAATTCAGTTCAATTGAAATTTATTTATATAGTGCTTTTTATGATACAAATCATTGCAAAGCAGCTTTACATATTGTTTAGTACTTCCATATTGTACGTTTATATGTTGTAGAACCGTCCTATATTTAACTCATGGCAAAACTTGGTACTTCTTTATGTTATCTAAGATCTGGCATCTTCAGAGGTCCTCTGACCTCATGGTGTTTATATGTGAGTGTGTGTTTGTGAGCAGGCGGGCGGTGTCGGGGCAGGAAGCGGTCAGCAGCAGCAGTGGGCGGGCCAGACTCTGGTGGGCGAGGCCGCAGCAGCACACCTGCAGCACAGGTGAGAGAGACCTCAGCATCCACAGAACTGTCACAGTGTGCGTGTGTGTGTGAGACTGTGTGTTTGGGTTGCAGGTGAAAAGGAAAACGCCAGAGACTGGAGAAGAAGAGGATCAATCTGAGAAGAAGTTCAGAAAGTGTGAGAAATCAGGATGTCCAGCGACATACCCCGTGTGTTTCGCCAGCGCATCTGAGAGGTGTGTGTGTGTGAGCGGGATTGCATGTGAAAGCGTGAGTGTGTGTGTGAGCATGTGGGAGTGTGTGTGTGTGCACCTGGTATTTATCACGTTATGCGGACCAGTTGTCCCCACAAAGATAGGAAAACCAGTAAATTTTTACATTGTGGGGACATTTGTCAGGTCTCCGTGAGGAAACAAGCTTATAAAACACACAGAATAAAGTTTTTTGAAAATCCCCCCACAAGGATTACAAACCAGACAAGAGTGTGTGTGTGTGTGTGTGTGTGAGTGAGAGTGCTTGAGTGAGTGTGAGAGCAAGAGTGTGAGTGTGTGAGAGAGTGAGTGCTTGAGTGTGTGTGAGTGTGTGTGTGTGAGCGAGAGTGCTTGAGAGTGAGTGTGTGTGAGATCAAGAGTGTCAGTGTATGAGAGAGTAAGTGTGTGTGCGGCAGTGAGTGCTTGAGTGCTTGAGTGTGTGTGTGTGAGCGAGAGTGCTTGAGAGTGAGTGTGTGTGTGTGTGTGTGAGCGAGAGTGCTTGAGTGTGAGTGTGTGTGAGAGTGAGTGTGTGTGAGATCAAGAGTGTGAGTGTGTGAGAGAGTAGGTGTGTGTGCGGCAGTGAGTGCTTGAGTGTGAGTGAGTGTGTGTGATAGTGAGTGAGTGTGAGTGCGAGATTGTGAGTGTGTGAAATAATAAGTGTGTGCGACAGTGAGTGCTTGAGTGTGTGAGAGTGTGTGTGTCTGCGTGTGTGTGTGTGTGTGTGTGTGTGTGTGTGTGAGCGAGAGTGCTTGAGTGTGTGTGATAGTGTGTGAGTGTGAGATTGTGAGTGTGTGAAATAATAAGTGTGTGCGACAGTGAGTGCTTGAGTGTGAGTGTGAGTGTGTGTGTGTGTGTGTGAGCGAGAGTGCTTGAGTGTGAGTGAGTGTGTGAGAGTGTGTGTGTGTGTTTGTCTAGTATGGAGTGTGTTTTTCTGCTAAATGCTCCACTCGTCTCTCTTCTTCAGGTGTGCTAAAAACGGCTACACATCTCGCTGGTATCACCTGTCATGTGGCGAGCACTTCTGTAACGAGTGCTTCGATCATTACTACAGGAGGTGAGTGAGTGCCGATGCTAATGAGGCTAATGACTGCTGCACGTCTCGATAATCACGCCTGTGCTCCTGCAGTCACAAAGACGGATATGAGACCTTCTCCTCCTGGAAGAGGGTCTGGACCAGCAATGGGAAGAGCGAGCCCAGCCTCAAAGCCTTCATGGCCGACCAACAGCTGCCCTACTGGGTGAGACGCCTACATAAACAACACCCTAGCCTTCACAGTCAAGAGTGTTCATGCAAAGCAGTGTGGTCTCATGCTTATTAGAGTATTGAGAAATTAGCTTTGTTAATGTGGTAACACTTTACAGTAAGGTTTCATTTGTCAGCTACATAGTGTAAGTTAGTTAATGGCAGCTGTGAAAAAATTATAATAATAAAGAAGTATGTACATTTTGGAGACACATTTATCTGAAGACATGTAAACAGCATTAAAGTTAAGACATGACCTTGACATCGCTTATCAAAAACAACATGCTTTTCAAAAGCAAAAAAAAAAAAAAAAAGATAGATAAATAAAAATTAAGTAAAAATATACTTAAAAATTTAAATAAAAAATAGTTAAATATATTTGTATAATATTTAAATATATTGAAAAGCTAAAGAAAAAAAAAGATGTTAAATATAGTTGTTGTATTTATTTCTGTAATGTGTGAGAGGTATCACAAGAGTATATTTCTTGAAAATTTTCATAGTGTGGTTTTTGGTGAATTATACTAAATCCAACCTGCAACATAAAAACCAATCCCTGAATTTGAACATAATAAAAGGGTTAATGCACTGTGAAGACTGTATTCTTATTAAAAGTGCTGTAACAATGTATTATTAGTTGATGTTAGCTAATGTTGTCTCTGGCGTGTTGATGCTATGATCTCACGTGTTTCTCAGGTTCAGTGCACTAATACGGACTGTGGGAAGTGGCGCCAGCTGAGTAAAGAGACGCAGCTGACCGCAGCACTGGCCTCGTCGTACCGCTGCGGGATGAAGCTCAACAGCGTGAAGGTAAGCCGCTGTACTGATGCTCTTGAGCTGGAGCCTGAGCCGCTGTCTCACCTGTGTGCTTGTTTTCCGCAGGTGGAAGGAAGTGATGCGTGCGCTCAGCCGGAGGACGTAGTAAGACATCAACCCTTACTTCTTACCTGGTCTCAGCATGTTTTGAGATCTAACAGAAATGTGTTCGGGACAGATGACGCACAAAACAAGTGTATGGCTAAACAAGCAGTGCTGTAGAATCGGTGGGCGGGGCTAAACAGGATGTGAAGAAGACATGGGGGTGGGGCTAAACAAGCAGTGCTGTAGAATCGGTGGGCGGGGCTAAACAGGCAGTGATGTAGAATCAGGTGTTGGTGATCTTCTGTGAAGGCTGGGTTTAGCCTCACTATTACACAAGTTTAGCTTAGCTCCACATGCAGCTTAGCAAAATCTAACCCAGTCATGGCATTTTGGCTGTGCTGTAGTCTGATTGGTTGGATGAGCTGTTTGTGGGAGTCTCTGATGGCTCGTCTGGTGTGTGTGTGTGTTCAGCGGGTGTCTGGTGTGACGGACAGCTGGTGGCTCTCTATGCTCATCCTGCCGCCGCTGTTTAAGGACAGTCCAGCCAGTCCCTTCCTCTCCGCCTATTACCCGGACTGTGTGGGCATGAGCCCGTCTGCTTCACCCGAGCACCGCAGAGCTGCTCCGCCTCACAGTGAGTCATTACTGCATCCATCTGCTTTCATGAGTGACGTGGTCCAATTAATAACTGATGTTTAGCTTCAAATATACCGTATCACAGTTTCTGGAGTGATCCGCTGTCAGATGCTCTCGCTGTACTTGTTCATTCACCGATCACTTGCTCCAGCACTGCTTCAAACACACCTAATCTTTTCCCAAAACGTAGGGCCACAACATCACCTCAAAATGTGAACTGTTCGGGCATCAGTTGATAAATGCCTGGAATCTGAAAACCACAACAGAGCAAATAGCATCCCGTGTCTCTATGCCTGCTGTCGTGTTAGATTTCCCTAACCTAAATTACAATCTTAAACTCGGTTCTTAGCATCTGTGTCACGGCTCTAAGCCCGCCCTCTGTTTGTTGGTTGGTCCAGTTGTTTTGGAGCCTGTGAGAAACCGTGAGATAGCCTGCTGTCTCGCACTGAGTACAGGAGCGAACTGATATTGAGCAGAAGGATGAAGTGTGACATAGTCACTCTAATTTTCTGATTTATGGACTGATAAAAATTTCCTCTAAAAAAAACTTTTAACTTGAATATGACGACAAAATCAAACAAGAACAATGAACCAGTTTTTAGATTTATGTTCTTGAAATGTATGGAAATTAATGCATATTTTATAACATAATGCTTAATTTGCATATTTAAACAAATAATTTATAATACAAAAGAGTTGTTTTAATGTGATGAATCGCTGATGAACTGTGCTGATATATATTAGTTCACATGTTTACGCTGTTCACTTGTTTTGTCTTTTTGGGCGTTTATTGAGCAGATATTGGCTTGTAATTGATTTGCATTTTGATTGTGTGTGTGTGTGTGTGTGTGTTCATCTGTAGTCCCTGGACTCTCACCCTATGTCCAGCCCTTCTATCAGCCGAATGAGTGTGGGAAGGCCCTGTGTGTCAGACCTGATATGATGGAGCTGGACGAGCTGTATGAGTTCCCAGAGTTCTCCAGAGATCCCACCATGTACCTGGCTCTGAGGAACCTGGTGCTGGCGGCCTGGAACCAGGACTGCAAGGTGCCCGATGTTTGTTCACCCGCTCACTTGCTGCAGCGGTGTGTGTGTGTGTGTGTGAGTTTCCGCTCGTGATCATGTTTGCTAGCAGTGCAGGAGATCCGAGCAGGTCTGGGCTTGTGTGAGTGTGTCAGGGCAGATGAAGCCCAGAGGATCGTGTTAATGTGGGCTCTCTCTCTCTCTCTCTCTCTCTCTGTGTTTCTTAGGAGGTCCTGACGCTGCAGAAGTGTGCTCCTCATGTGATTGTGCGTGGGCTGGTGCGTGTCCGCTGCGTCCAGGAGCTGGACCGGGTCCTGTACTTTATGACCCGGAAGGGTCTGATCAACACCGGAGCGCTGCAGATCAAGTGGCCACTGCTGCCCGAGTCACAGCACAGCGTGAGACAAACACACTTCTTCTGTCTGATAGTCATGAGAGAGCATCATCGCAAACATCTGGACAGGACAGTTTAGTGGGAAAGTGTCATATGATTCAAGGTGCATACGATCCTTAAAGTCACAAAAACTAAAGTCTTAAACCCCAAGAGATATTCTTTTTAAAAGTTAAGACTTCCTTCCTAAAATGCCTCGTTTAAACATGCCCCCACATCTTTATGTAGAAGAAGGTACATTTTTGTGGTAATGTTGGCCAATAAGAGCGCAGCATGTTTTTTAGAACGATGAGCTGTGCAAACATTGACGTGTTTCAGAAGGGTGGGGCAAAGAGAAGCAGCAATGATGGACAGTATGTGGAAAATTAGTTTTTTACATCTTAAGAAAACATAAAGGCATTGCACTAAAATACGCTAAATGATTTGCGTATGATGGTTTATTATCATCATATGACCCCTTTAAGGGTACTGTGTCCTATTGTAAGGGACGTTCACATGCAGACTTAGAGCCAATAATGTATGGTATTTATTTTTGTTTTTTGAATGCTTAACTTTTATGTTTGTGTAACGATCTGTCTCCGTGTGTAACCACCTCTCTCTCTCTGTGTGTGTGTAACAATCTGTGTGTGTGTGTGTGTATGTGTGTGTAACGACGTCTCTCGGTGTGTGTAACAATCTGTGTGTGTGTGTTTGTAACAATCTCTCTCTCTCTCATCATGTGTGTAGTGATCTGTCTGTGTGTGTGTGTGTGTGTAACGACCTCTGTGTGTGTGTGTGTGTGTGTGTAACGAGCTCTCTCTCTGTGTGTGTAACAATCTGTGTGTGTGTGTGTGTATGTGTGTGTAACGACGTCTCTCGGTGTGTGTAACAATCTGTGTGTGTGTGTTTGTAACAATCTCTCTCTCTCTCATCATGTGTGTAGTGATCTGTGTGTGTGTGTAACGACCTCTGTGTGTGTGTGTGTGTGTGTGTGTGTGTAACGAGCTCTCTCTCTGTGTGTGTAATGATCTGTGTGTGTGTCTGTGTGTGTGTGTAACAATCTCTTTCTGTGTGTGTAATGATCTCTGTGTGTGTGTGTAAAGACCTCTCTCTGTGTGTGTAATGATCTGTGTGTGTGTGTGTGTGTGTGTGTAACGACGTCTCTCGGTGTGTGTAATGATCTCTCTGTGTTTGTGTTTAGAAGGTGCTGGTCATCGGAGCAGGTGCTGCGGGGCTTGCTGCTGCCAGACAGCTCCAGAACTTTGGCATGCAGGTGGTGGTTCTGGAGGCCAGGGACCGAATCGGGGGGAGAGTTTGGGATGATGCGTCGCTGGGCATGACGGTGGGCCGTGGAGCTCAGATTGTCAATGGCTGTGTCAACAACCCCATCGCCCTGATGTGTGAGCAGGTAACACACACACATGCACTCTCAAACAAACACACACACACACACACGCACACTCACTCACTCACTCCCTCACACACACACACACACACACTTTCCCTCTCTCTCTTACACACACACACTTGCTGTGGTTTGGTGTGTGTGTGTGATGTGTGTTCTTCTGATGGTGTTCAGTTGGGTCTGAGGATGCACACTCTGGGCGTCCGCTGTGAGCTCATTCAGGAAGGTGGACGTGTCACTGATCCAGCTCTGGACAAACGCATGGACTTCCACTTTAACGCCGTGCTGGACGCCGTATCAGAGTGGAGGAAAGACAAGTCGCAGTCCCAGGATGCACCACTGGGCGGTTAGTCTGATCCACACACATCATGACATCATTCGTTAATCAAGGACACGTGTGGTTTATTTCTGCTGAATGAACCAATATTTAGTTGATAGACAATAATTGCTGATGACTCGTTTAGGAGAATGTGAACCGACTCTTTTTTTTTTTTTTTGATAGACAATAACTTTATCTATCGTGCACTGTCAGCATCACAACTTTACAGATAGTTTATGTTCACAGACAGCTACATGACACACTGCATGAACGATCATATTTGAAATGGCATAATAGGGTTAGACAAACTGTTTTATCTAGTTTTTAGTTAACATTAGTTAACAGTACTTGAATTAACTATCGATTAAATTCTGCAAGAAAAATGGCAAACAGAAATCACAGTAGAGAAAATCAACAGCAGTTCAGAGTATGAGAAGACTGAGCGGATGTGATGGAGGACAGAACTTAAATTCACTATACCAGCTATAAAGACAACCTTCATGCTTTTAATCTAGAACTAGCCACAGCTGGACAGACCTTCCTCTCAAATATTATTAACACCAACTTAAACAACACTCACACTCTCTGCTGCGGTACCCACCAGCTCAGATTCCCCGTCTAATGCTCTCTGACAGGAAATGCAAGGAGTTGGCTTTCTTCTTCTCTAAGAAGAGCAGTAATATTAGAAAGTCAATTGGGACATCTTCTAGTGCAGAGGTCACACAGATTCGACCGCAATTTTAAAAAAAAGTTACTTTGTCTGTTTTTGAAGCAATTGCTTGCATAATTTTGGAAGAACCCGTAAAGCACCTTAAATCTGTTATCTTGGCCCACTTCTCATGATATTCGTTTAAATTCTGAATATCAGTGCTAGTACCGCTAGATCGTTTGACACTGTTGATCATAACATACTACTACACAGACTGTAAAACTGGCTCTGGCTTTCTGGGATGGTACTCAAATAGTTCAGGTCTTAGAAGGGAGAGGTAATTATGTGAACAGGAGAGAATAAGTCTAAGTGGACGTCCATGATATACGGAGTCCCACAAGGCTCAATTCTTGGACC
>JAUCMS010000128.1:2162089-2176668 GCA_032357445.1 Enteromius radiatus | reverse complement strand
GACTCAGACTCATCTGTTCAGCTGTGCTTTTACTGAATGAGCTCTGTGCTACGACTGAACTCTATTTTACGTGTAATTTTGGTATTTACTTTGTTCTTATCATGAAGATGTAGCTCTGCGGTGGACATGTGTTAGAATACTACTACAGTTCAGGGTTAAACTGATGGGAGCCTGTCTGTTCTTTTGTGCCGGATGTTTAGAGAAGATCCAGGAAGTGTACAAGATGTTCCTGCAGGAGTCTGGACTTCAGTTCACTGACCTGGAGGAGAAGGTTCTTCACTTCCATCTCAGTAACCTGGAATACGCCTGTGGAAGCACACTGGACCAGGTGTGTGTGTGTGTCAGTGAATTTTAGTGAGAATGAGTATGTTCGTGAGTGTGAGTCTGTGTGTGTTTTTGTTTGTTTGTGAGTGACTGAGTGAGAGTGTCTTAGTGAGTTAGTGTGTGTTAAGTGTGATGTTCAGGTAGTGTGTGTTGAGTGCTGTTTATGTAGTGTGTGTGTGTGTGTGTGTGAGCAGGTGTCAGCGCGCTCGTGGGATCATAATGAGTGTTTCGCTCAGTTCTCTGGAGATCACACACTGCTCACTGATGGATACTCCTCTGTCCTGCACAAACTCGCTCAGGGACTCGACATCCGGCTCAATACTGCGGTACTTAAACACACACACACAGAGACAGCGCTGCTCTTCACTGCGTCGCTCATGACCTCACTCACAGGTGTGTGTGTGTGCGCAGGTGCAGCATGTGGATTACTCTGGAGAGGGAGTGACCGTGGTGTCCAGCTGCGGCTCTCACTGGAGCGCACAGAAGGTTTCTCTCTCTCTCACTCACTCACACACTCACACACACTCTAGTGACTCCTCCTGTGAGTGTGTGGTCTGACGGCTGCTGTGTGTCTCAGGTTCTGGTGACGGTTCCGCTGGCTCTGCTGCAGAAGAACCTCATTAGGTTCAGTCCTCCTCTTCCAGACAGGAAGCTCAAAGCCATCCACAGTCTGGGAGCCGGAGTCATTGAGAAGGTGAGGGAGAGTCCGTGTAGGTGTGTGTTAATGTCTCTCGCCCGCTGAATCTCTCACCGCTCCTTGCTGTGTTTCAGGTGGCTCTCCAGTTCCCCTCGCGCTTCTGGGACGGGAAGATCCAGGGAGCGGATTACTTTGGCCACGTCCCGCCCTGTCCGGAGAAGAGAGGCCTGTTCAGTGTGTTCTACGACATGTGTCCACAGGTGCGCCGCTCGGTTCTGAGTGCTTGCTGAGTTAGGGTTAGGGTTGAGTTAGTGAACCCTCAGAAAAATGCTGACCAAATTCAGTATTATAAGTGTCTCTGGAGCGCAGCAGCAGTCATCTGCAGCACAGGTGTATTTGTAGTAATAGACAACTATACTCTGTACGGGTCAAAATGGTCAGTTTTTCTTTTATGACAAAAATCATTAGGACAAGATCATATTCCATGAAGATATTTAGTACATTTCCTACTGTAAATATATCAAAACATTTCTGATTAGTAATCTGCGTTGCTAAGAACTTCATTTGAGATGATTTTCTCCATATTTAAATTTTTCCAGATTTTCTAATAGTATCCCAGACAAATATTGTCCTCTCCTACAAACCAGACATCAGTGGAGAGATTATTTATTTATCTTTTAGAATATATAGAAATCACAATGTCTACACATTTGACCTGTATGACTGGTTTAGTAGTCCAGGGTCACATGTGATGTTTTACTGTGTGTGTGTCTCTCTCTCTCTCTCTCTCTGTCTGTGTGTGTGTCTCTCTCTCTGTCTCTGTGTGTGTGTGTGTCTCTCTCTCTCTCTCTCTGTGTGCAGGGCGAGGAGTGTGTGCTGATGACGGTGGTCACCGGCGAGGCTCTGTCTCTGCTCCGGGGTCTTCAGGACTCTCAGGTGGTGGATCTGTGTATGGGGGTCCTCAGAGAGCTCTTCCAGGAGCAGGTGAAGTGTGTCGTGGTTCTCCGGTGACTCTCGGGGCTCAGACTCAGACTCACCTGTGTTTCTGACTCTGTTCAGGAGGTTCCTGACCCGCTCCGGTTCCTGGTGACCCGCTGGAGCACTGACCCATGGGCTCAGATGTCCTACAGCTTCGTGAAGACGGGCGGCAGCGGAGAGGCCTATGACATCATCGCCGAAGACGTGCAGGGCAAGCTGTTCTTCGCCGGAGAGGTGAGCTTCTGTTCATTCAGACACACATTAGTTTAATAAATGCTCATTCTGTCAGGGCCACTATCGTTAAAGATGACTGACAATTAGTATGTAGTTAGGATTGATTCTGTTCTGGGCGCTAACCCCAGCGTAAACAGAACAGATCCAATGAATGTAATGCAGAGATTATGTTCAAGAGTTAGTCTGATTCAAGGCTGAAGGCTGGATCCTGACTGACAGAGGAGGAGTTGGGGATGGAGGAGGGTGGATAATCCTGATGGACCTTATATATGGATGCTAAGATAGGTGTTGTATTCCTATAGATTAGCTGAGAGTTAGCTCTGTGAGCTTGACTAACGTGACCTGCCAGAGCTAACGCTTCATTTCTGTCAGTTATTTACGGTTTAAGTCTTAGTTCTATGTTAAATGTCATTTTTATCACGTGTCTGGAGCTCAGCAGCTCAGGTATATCAGTAGAAATACACAACAATACACTGGACGTGTCAACATCAGACATTTCTCTTTTATGACAAAATCATTAAGATATTAAGTAATCATGTGCCATTAAGATATTTTGTCAATTTCCCACCATAAATATATCCAACACCCATTTTCTGATAGTAATAAGCATCACTAAGAACTTCATTTGGACAACTTTAAAGATTTATTTTTTACATCCTCAGATTCCCAGTGGTGTGTTGTAATGAACTAATAATATTTTTTGTTGCGGTACTTAAGTATTTTTGGGAGTCTTTATACTTCACTTGAGTTTTTATATTTTACTCCTCTACTTTTTCCTGAAGTATATTGGTTACTTACTACAAAACAGACAGAAGAACACAAATGGCAAAAAAGCAGGTTAGATGAATCAGTGTCTGCCGTTTGTTTGTAAGCTAGACTCCTAAAACACCTTTGCTCATACAAACGTTTGTTTATACTTTAATATACAGCAGCCAACATTTGAAGCGGATCATGAAAGTTCATCATAGTTGTCCCAAGAGAGGGATGGCTGTTGTTTTTGGTTTCAGGATAACTTTGATGAAAGGTATTGATCCAATTCTAACGTTGAGCGCTGTAGTTAACTTCTATATCTAGATATTGTCCTGTCATAACAAACCACACATCAACGGAAAGATTATTTATTCAAATAAATAAATACATTTCCACTTTGACTAAAACTCACCCTCATGACTGGTTTTGTGGTGCATGGTCACGTAAGGGCCTTTCACACCACAGGACCCTTCTCTTAGTACCCAAACGAACTGAGAAACTAGCCACTTTTTGGCGTGTTCTCACCGCAGGAAGTAGGAATGGTTCTGCTTCAGAGTAGAGTCTAAAACAGTTCTAGAGGCTATCAATGATGTAAATGTATGCTGACTGGCCAAACACATGTGCAACACCAGATACCAGCAGTTTTAAAAAGCCATGTAAACATATTTACTCCATGAACTTGAAGATCAGCAATAACCGTGTTTACCTGCTGCCTGCAATATTTCCTTCATTAAACAAGTGCCTTAACATATTTAAAACAGTAATATAAAAATATCACGTTCAGTAATCTCTGTATTAACGATGCACAGTTCACAAAGGAAAGCAGATGAGGCTGAAATATGAACACCATCCCCTTCATGATTCAGTGTTTAGCTTATAATGGTTTTCTACGGGAAACTTTAACCTCGTACTGCTCCTGCTGTTCCCAAGCGTTCCCCGGGCTGACTGAGCTGTTCTCAGGCGGTGTGTGGAGTTAATGTGTTGTGTTTCTGCAGGCCACAAACAGACACTTTCCTCAGACGGTGACGGGAGCGTATCTGAGCGGAGTGCGTGAGGCCAGCAAGATTACAGCGCTCTAGCAGCTCACTCTACTCTCACACACACACACACACACACTGCAGGTCTTTTACTGACTGAAACAATGAATTTGACCTTTGACAGTTTTGAAGTTGTTAAAGATCACAGTTCATCATCATGTTATGAGCTATCCTTTTAATTTCACAGCTGAAATTGTTAATTCATGTGATTTTCTGCTGACTGTGGAATCATGGGTTTTGTATGATTATGTAAAGAGATGCATATGAAGATTTCCTCTGTAAATTGTCTTTTGTCCTTTTGTTCAAATGAATTATGGAAATATGTTTTGAAACAGGCTCAGTTTTGTTGTGTTAAGATCCTTTGTTCCTCTAAAAGTATTAAAAATGATAAATTATTCTAAACTCGTTTTGTCTTGATTGAGTTTATATCGGAGTGTCTGAAGAACTGCAGTAATTCTAGTAGAGATACTTTGAAGTGATTCACCAACAGAAACCTGATCGTTTCGAATTTCAACATCACTTAAGATTTTAAAAAGAATGAATAGTGATGTTGAGAGGGGTTAGAGCTCTGCTCATATTTTAAGTGCACAAAAGCAGGCTCGTCTCTGATTGGCTGGAATTATGGCCGGGTTGTGTTGAACGCTTAGAGACGCTCTGACTGTATGTGAAACACACTAAATAAATAAAGCCTTGCCCAGTCTTGTTTTGCCAGAATATACTCAGAATCAAGAATCAAATTTTTTTTTCTTTTTCTATTGAACTATGCCTTTATCAGTCCTCTAGGTGGCAGCATAAGTGTGCTCTGATCCAGAATAAAATCAAATGTATTGAAGCCTCTGTTTTCTGAAGTGTTGTGAATTAATTCACCAGTCCTGCTCAAATCATCTTCATTAATAACACTAAAAATCACCAGAATGAGCGTAGTAAAGTATAATACTGGTACTCATTGCATGTTAAATATAGAGGTATGGAAACCCATCGTTTGGAAATGATAAATGAAATCCCATTTCAGTTTTACTTGTGATTTAATCTTAGATGATGTTATTTCAACATGTATAAGTGCATCATAAAAAATAAGTAGTATTTAAGAGAGCTGAGCTAACATGAACTAAAATTGTAAAAAGCTCATTGTAAAGTGTCAAGATTTTCTTAATGCATGCTGGTCTTACTATGAACAATTCTTCAGTTCAAGTTCTTCATTTAGTGTTTTATACATTTATAAACGTATCTGCTTAGCTCATGGAGATACACCGAGAGACACAGACCTCACCTGAAAGCCCAGCTCAGGTGTATCTGTAACAATACACTGTATGGGTCATCATTATACATTCTTCTTCAAAAATCCTTAGGATGTTAAGGAAAGATGATGTTCCATGAAGTTATTTTGTGACTTTCCTATTGTAAATATATCAAAACTTCATTTTGATTAGTAATATGTATTGTCAAGAACTTGATTTGGACAACTTTAAAGATGATTTTCCTCAATGTTTCGTTTTTATTTTTTTGCTCCCTCAGATTCCAGATTTTCAAATATTGTCCTCTCCTAACAAACCAGACATCAGTGGAAGATTGTTTGTACAGCTGCAGATGATGTAGAAATCTCAATTTCAAAAAACTGAACCTTGTCACTGCTTTTCTGCTTACACATATCTTATAGTGTATTTCTGACAGTGATCCCAGTCTCGTTAGCACTGTGTGTGTGTGTGTGCGACCGCTGTCATGTCTCTGATGGATCTACATTCCAGCGCTGCAGTGATCCAGTGAGAACACATCCAGATGAACACACACTTCAGTCTGCACACTACAGAGGGTGTGCGAGCGTGTCAGACACTGAGAGTAAACCGAGTGCTTTATATTTGGTTCCTGAAGACTTTTTAGACTATTATTTAACCCTAACCCTATCAAGTTATTTCATCTGCTGATTCTGTGCTGCTAGTAACAGCTAAACCAGGAGGTTCAGGGGTGTACAATACTCAAGTCTTTTTTTAATGTAATTTTTTGATTACTGTACTTTACTATATTGTTGGATTTGTACTTCAGTACAATTTATGTACTTGTATTTTACTGTACTTTTAATGTTTTCAACTTGAAAAGTACTCATTGTGTTTTTGCATTATTATTATTGTATCTTACACACATGCAATATGTTAAATGGCAGCTCAAACGTACTCATGAGAACCAGTGTAGTTAGTTTTCATGCATCAAGCACATGTTTCAGCTTGAGTTCAGGTCATTTCTGGCTTCAAATCTGAGGAAGCATCCTGAGGAATAGCAAAAATGCTGAAAGGGTTAATTCACCCAAAATGTAAGTTCAGTCATTAATGACTCACCCTCGTGTCGTTCCTAACCCATAAGACCATCGTTCATCTTCAGAACACAAATTAAGATATTTTTGATGAAATCAGAGTCTAATCTGTCCCTCCACAGACAGCAACACAACTGAACTGATCCCAGATCCAGAAACATAGTTTCTCTTTATATTTTTAGGGGCTGCATTTTAATTGCTGTTGTTGCACTACTGCATTGGGTTTTGTTTTCTCACTGGCATGGTTCGATATGAGGATTTTCTTTTAATTTATATATTTTTGCTAAGGCTGGCAATTCAGTTATTTCTTTAAATACTTAAAGTATTTAAAGTTATAAAGATTTTTTACTTCATAAAATGTTTCTATAATCTTTCAGTACTTTTTGCACCACTGAAGAAATTTGGAGATAGTGTTCATCGACACGAATAAATAAGAATTAAAAGGTGAAATGATAACATACCATGTCTGAATTGACATACATTGAGATTTTAACAAACTAAATGATGTTTAGAGACAAACAAATTTCGGGAGGAGCACGTACGAACACTCATTTCCTAATCAGCTTATTAGCCGATCGTCCTATCAGAGTTTTAGTTTCTTGCCACCGTGTCCTTTGGCTTGCTCGGTCAGGACACCTAGTTTCCATGGTTCGACCACTTCTTTCCGAAATTCCGACACACATCAATCACTCCATTCCGTATCTGTAGACAACAACAACCCAAAAACCCGTAATGCCTTACCTTCCTCCCAGGGGGACACTTGGGGATCGAGCCGAACTAACGCAACGTCCAGCTCTCGCTGCCCGAGGGTTAAAATGCCTAGGGCTCAGAGTTCGCCAAGCTCCAGACCCTCTCCCCGGACAGCAGGCCAAACACGCAAGTACCATACTTAATTAATGAGTGAACTAGTGAGATCACAAAGCAGATTTTTTTGCCCTTTTTATATTTTTGTATCTCATTTGATTTAGAATATCAGTTTCAACTACAAATAATCAGCTTAATAAATTAGAAAAAGATTGATGTGGCAAGTTGTCTCCTACGAAGAGCTTGATAGTTTTGAGGAAAGTGTTTGGATGTCAGTTATTTTGGATTAGCAGCCAGCAGACTTATTTTAGTAAGCAATTAAGAAAGACTGTAAACTGTCCGTCAGAGGAAGGTCCTCTCCATTTCTTTATCATTCTTCATCTTCATTTTCCTTGTGCACTCTTCGAAGCATTAATGCATTATTCACTGTAGAACAGACTGAATGAAGTCAAGAGGTTGAGGAGAAAGTGAATAAGGACAGTGTTGTGTGCTAATGACATAGTCTGAGGCCAGACATTCCTGTCTGTCAGCGCGCTCAGCGCCAATGAAAGCCGTTGAGGAGTTTAATTAAAGGGCGGGAACTCATTCGTGCCTCTGAGGGCTGGAGGGCTCGTGCACGCGGCAGAGAGAGGGTTCGCGCGCTCCGGCTGCACTGGATTCATTCGCCTCAGATCTTCAGTCTTTATCGAGTGACAGCAGGTGAGTGCGATATTGTGTGATTTAGTACAAGAACTGCGTTAATCGAGCGACTGAAGTAACTCTGCGCTCTTCAGTTTTTGTGGTGGCTGTACTTTTTAGTTATTTTTGAAATAATCTTAATTCAAGTGAAGGATTTTAAAACTCTGACACTGAAAGGTTAACCCTGCCTGCTTTATATGAACTTTTGAAAAGTAATCAAATGTAATTAGTTACATTACAGACTACTTATTATAACCCTAAGTGAATACATGTTTGTGGTGCTGTGTGATTAACTGTGTGTGTGTGTGTGTGTGTGTGTGTGTGTTGATCAGCTGAGAGGATGCGGGTTCGAGTGCTGCTGATCCTGATACTCACATCAGTATTAATCACACATGCTCAAGGTCTGTCTGCTGTTTTCTGTTGTTAACTATGTTTTTATCATTTATTCTAAAGCAATGCTGCATCTTCAACTGATGTTCTTTATTATTATTATTATTCTGTTGATCGTTCTGTCCATATTAGTTCATTCATATATCATTGTATTCATGCATCTCCTTCATACTCCATAAGGCATTTTTTTTAGGTCAACTCTTTGCACAATAACACTTTTCCCCTCCAAAGTTAAACTACACAGATTGTCTAAAAGCAGCTTTAAACAGGGAAATAATATGTAATAATGCAACAGTAAACACTCAATTTTCTGTTGAAGTCAGTTAGCCCATCCCAAGAGAATCCTTGAATGTTTTCTGTATTTGTGTTCTCTTTTCACTACTTAAAGGTACAGTTCACCCAAAAATGAAAGTCCTGCCATTATTTACTCACTCTCATGCTGTCTGTTCAACACAGAAGAGGAAACTCTTACAGGTTTAGAAGAGTGTGTGTGTGAGTAGCCTAAATGATGACAGCATTTTCATTTCTGGTTGAACTTTAACAACAACAAAAAAAAAAAAAACATGGCTGGACTTGTTGGAAGGGCCATGGATCTTGTGGCAGGAGCGACTTCTCCATTTAGTTCCTTTTATGATCCCATAAAGCATGTTTGTGTGGCTGTATGAAAGGTCGGAGCAGCCGAGAAACGCTGCTGTCAGGAGGAAGCTGATCTCCTGGAGCTCATCCAGCAGACACGTTCTGATCTGTTCCTCAAATACCTGATAGCCGCCGTGCCTCAGGTGTCTGCAGGAGACAGAGCCGGAGCATTAAAATAAACAGCCCACGCCACAAACAGCATCCCTGGAACCACGCTCCCAATGTTTCTGAGCATTGTGCTGACAGCCAATCAGAAGCCATTCTGCTTCAAAGAGCTCGCGCATTTAAAGTGACGAATAACAAAACTGAACTAGAATCAGATTTATTCACCAAGCGTGCGCAAACACATTAGGAATTAGTTGAGTTTTTTCAGAAGCTCTTGTTACATACATGTTTATTCTGTGTCTAGAATAAAGAGAATATGTTGTTCTTGGTGTGAACATACCTTTAACTGTTGTTTGATAAAACTGAACTAACTTCCTGAAAGCATCAGTACCAAAGGTGGAGAAGGCGGAGAAGGGGAGGCTAGATGAAGAAGGGAAGTAATCGAGGATATTTAAAGCAGAGGCAGATGAACCGGATTGGATGATGCTCAATAGGCTGATTAGAAGTGATCAGAATCAGCTGAGGCTAGCGTTCGTGACTATGTTTACAAACAACGCTTATTCCCTGAAAAAAATGTAATATTAATATTATAATAATCAGATTGCTCGATGAAACACTCTGACAGTCGGCTGAAGCAGGTCAGAACTCAGCCACTTTCTCTCGGACTCTTATTACTGTCGCGTGATTTCTTCTGTTAAAGACAATATGAGCCTCTTTCATGAAAGATGAGCAGAACACATTTTTGTGTAAATGGTTCATAAAGACGTTCTGACGTAAACGTTCAAATTTGTGAAAATGTTTTTTTGTAGCTGAGTTACGGATAACTATACCGCTGTGACTATATACCGGTCACAATTACTACAATAACATTCATTAACATTAGGCTTGGGTATCGTTTGAATTTGATCAATTCAGTTCATCAATTCCCAGTTTTGATTATAATGTGTTAAAAAAAATCAATTTTAGTCAAACATTTATATATTAAACAGGTTTTTTTTTGCTTAACCTTTAATTGCTGCTGAATATCATGAACAAAAATCACCCGGCTTCATGAAAACTGGACTGATTAAGAGCTGCACAGTTCTGGATAATTTGAGACTTTGTTCTCACAACTCTGAAGAAAAAATATTAGAAAATTAAACTAAATCTCATGGAAATTATGAATGAAATGATTGAATGACTCCCTGCAGATTTACGTGGTTCATTACTCGACGAATCAGTGTTTTGGAATGAATCTCTTGAATGAACGATTCTTTAACAGACCATTTTCACCACCTACAAGATGCACACACAGGACATTTTCATTTCATTCCTGACCTTAAGACCTGAAGTACTGGATTCAGTTTCCTTCAGTGGTAAAACCCAACACCAACGCACCCAGAGAAGAGAAAGAATAAAAAATGTATATATGTGTGTATATGTCACATATTTATAAGTTTCATGAAAGAGGCCCATTCAGATTTGAGGATTTAATTGAACAGTCTGCAATAAATATTATTAGTTTAGTTTTGTGGTGAAATATGAGCCGGACATGTTCTCGCCAGGTTTTGAGCGACTTATTCGTTAGCAAATGTAAAACTCGAGTTTAGATTCGAACACAAACTCTGTCTGGACGCGTGCCGGCCGCTGAGAAGAGAGAGAAGGCATTTTCACACTCGTCCTTCATTCAGGTTGGTGCTCTTCATTCAGTGTTTTATCTTCTGCCTGCTGCATCCGCTCTGAAGAAGATGCTCTTTACAGAGACACGTCTGTAAAGAACCCTAACCTGCCTGCTAACCGAGTCCGACTGGGGTTTGTGGGATAGACTGCACTGCTGTCTGCGGTGGACAGACGCCCTTCACCCGTCCTCACAAACACACACTTCCTTTGGATCGTTTCCCAAAAGTCTCACTTTCTTCTCAATCCGTCTCACCACAAGATGAGCAGACGATTTGCATGATCCGAGGAGAAAGTGAGAGCTGTTCAGTCAAAACGCCGTGTCCTGACCAGTCTGAAGCGACAAGCTTTTAGACGCCGAACTGCAGTTAGATGAGATCCAGGAGAAGTAATCAGATTTCAGCACTTGTGATTAGCTCATGCTGTATAATGTTTGAAAATGCTCTTAATCAAATTACAGTTACTTTTTTATTAATTACCGGATAACATTATGCTTTCCTCTCTTTTTTAAATTCATGTAATTACCTTAGGTATCTCCTGAGATTTTCAGTAAAAATGTAATAATTAAGTAAACAACTGAATAAAACAGCTCACATTTCCCCATGGTGTTAAAGTCATAATTTTGTTGAAGTTGTGTGTGTAATGCACATACATTATATATTTTAAAAATACATATTTTCATGTATTTACAAGTTTATATTCATATAATTTCTATTACAAATAAATGCATTTGATATATAAACATAACCTATTTTTCTAAATGATATACATGCATGTGTGTATTTAAATATATACAGTACACACACAAAAACTTGTATTTTGGATTTGGTTGATCATGTTTAATCATGTAATAGTTATAAAGTTAGGTCAGAAGTAATCTACAAGCAGTCAGAATAGATTCGTCTAGTATAATAGATCTAACCAGCACTCATTCACATGATAACATGCAGCTGATTCAAGATAATGGTTTCTGGAGCGTACAACAGCTTCCTCGCGTGATGTGTGTTCAGGACACGGCGGGACGCTACATCTGTTGGACGCTCACACACAGATGATGATCTAATTCAGCGCTCTGATTGGATCGAGTTTGTTTGTCAGCGGAGCAGCTTTACACTCTGATTGAAGACGTGTTTCTGATGAGTGCTCTTGTTTCCGCTGTCTTCAGTGCCCGTGCCCAGAAGGCTGCGTTTTAAAGAGCTGAGCTCCGACACGCTCGGCGTGAGCTGGAAGGAGCCGAAGGGAGCGTTTGACAGCTACAGACTCCTGTACAGCACTGACTCGGGTGAGAAATACTCTGGTGATTTGTGATCATCGCACAGAATCCTGGGAATGTCAATCCGGACGGATCTGGATGGGTCTCTTGGACCCCTAAGGATAAAAGAGTAACATGTCATTTGCTCAGTTTATGAAATATGAAAAGTGTTTATGGTTCTGTCAGACCTGACTAATGATTATGTATGACTGGCTAGAAACATGAATCTTCTCAATTTAACCTGGGAAAGTTTTAGATGTTTAATAGAAGATGGCTAAATGGAGGTTAATTGGGTTTTAAAGGAGTAAATCACCCCCCAAAAATCTAAATACCCTGGTAATTTAATGATCAAGACATTCTCTTTCTTTAGTCGAAGATAAATTAAGGTTCATTTCTAATCCAATGCAGAGCTGCTCAGATGTTTTAATATGAAGGGCCCAAAAACAAACTTAATTGAGGGCCATCCGCCAATATTTGTGTTGCATTTGATATAAACTATATAACATTTTATTAAAATGAATGAATTAAAAAAAGAATAAAATGATTTTTAAAAAATTCTTAAAAAATATTTATAATTAATAATATAATTATAAATATTATTAAAATTAAGTGTATATTTTTATATGTTTTAAAATTATTTTAATCAAATTTAATTATGTTAAATTTAATATTGTTTTGTAAATTTAAGTCTTGAAAATATAAATCAGAAATATTGGCATGTTTAGTTTTTTCTCACTCTATAGCTTAGCAGCCGAATCAAAGTTTAGCTGATTCCCAAAATCCAATTGAAGTCAGCTTTAAACAGCCAGGAAAAGGTAGTTTTTATATGTACAGAGCAGAACGGGCTGAATCTGATCTCAGTGTGTGTGTGTTGTGTTCACAGGAGACGAGCGAGAGCTGACAGTGAGTAAATCTGAGGCTAAAGCCGTCATCGCAGGCTTCGAGCGGAGTAAAGAGTACAGCGTGAAGATCACGGCCGTGAGAGGAGCGCAGCAGAGTAAAGCACTGACGGGGAGGTACTCCGGTGAGACGCTACGTTCTGAGACGGGATTACGCTGTAAGAGATGTTTGATCTGCTCTGACTGGCGCTGTGTTTCTCTCAGGCTCGAGGTCAGAGGTGAGTGACCTCAGAGGTCAGCAGGACTCTAGGGCCGCCCCACAGGACAATGAGATCAGTGAAGGTGAGGCACAACAGCAGTATTCCTTAAAGGTTCTTTACTGAGACTTAACTTGGATAAAACCTTTCGTGTTGACAAACCAGCTCCAGCCTTCACTGCTCCAAACTCCCGTCTGAATAGTGTGCAGCAGCTTCTTTGAATAAGAAAGCGTCACTATCTAGCAGGTTGTGAGTGGTCAGCAGAGGTCTTTCTAGTCTCTGTGCACAGCCAGCATAGACTGCTCTGTCAGCTTCAGGAAATGTGCTGAACGCACTCCCAATATTTGTGTTCAGCTGTTCTGGAACAATTAATGAAAAAAATAAGAGATTGGTTTGAATTTGCATTCTCAAAGTTTGATGTCAGCCTAGACTGCTCCCTAGGCATTTTCACATATTGTGTTCCCTTCAATATATTCCTTAAATGTTCTTTACTGAGTTCTAAAAAGATCTTATATTATATCTTAACTTTGATAAACCCTTTCATCCTGTCGTGAGAGACAGGTTAGGAACAGAACAGACCTCAAAGCAACTTTACAGAATTCATGTTTTAACATCTTTATCATACTAAGTTAGATTAATCAGATTTAGAGCTGGACGAGGACAAACGTGGATACTAGATGGAGTATTGTGTTATTGGATGTATTGAATTACGTGTTCGTTAAAATCAGTTTTCATGCATCTTCAGATGTATATTTCAGACAGTTGTTGCTCTCTGACATGATTTCTTTAGCGCTGTTGTCTGTGTTGACAGGTCCCTCATAAATCAACATAAGTGGCTCATAAAACTTTATTTACTCACTGAAGCTCATTTACTCTAAACGAGGGTTAATTTGGGTGATGTTTAAGAGAGCTCAATCCATCAGAAGGAGTGTTCTCTGTCAGGGTGTGTGTTAGCGTTTACCTGGAGAATCTGCAGCATGGTCACAGTCCTGTCCTGATTAACCCTCTCTGTGCTCGTAGTGTTCTCATGATTCTGTTCATCACACAGCATTAATGGTTTAGTAAGTGTCTCTCTGTTTGTTTCTGAATGTTAGGCCAGCGTCTGAACTCTGCTATATTTAGTTTCCATTTAAATGTCGGTTTGAAGCAGAGCGACCGCAGAGGCTCATGGGATTTGGCTCTGCTAACATGACATTAGCGTGGAGATTGATGGCTTGTTTGTGTGTGTGTGATTTATAATGAGTGTGATTATAGGGCCGTCTGCTGAAGAGAGAGAGAAACATCTCCTCACAAGATCTCCATTCATTCTGATATTGAAACTTTTAAATCTCAATATTTTTCATTGAACTTTTTTAATGTTCAACTCATCAACTTAAAACTGTGCCTATTACAGGATTCATGTAATATTCCCTTAACGAACCCTGTGGGTAAAGAAAATGATTTTCTAAGAGAAGCAAAGTTCAACATGATGTCAGCGTACAACAGAATCATGATGCATGAAACGTGAAAGCGAATATTGTCTTATACTCTACCCCTCGAATGTTTTTCAACAGTAAGATTTTATGTTTTTAATTTAAATGCTGTTCTTCTCACAAAACCTGCATTTATTAGATCCAAAACTGTAATGTATTTCTGTGATGTTCAGCTGTATTTTCAGCATCATTCCTCCAGTCTTCAGTGTCACATGATCTTCAGAA
>JAUCMS010000128.1:2114374-2124944 GCA_032357445.1 Enteromius radiatus | reverse complement strand
ATACGTTACTAATTGTAATCAATCTGAATGACTATAGCAACGCATACAGAGCGCGCAATCTCTGTGACGCACAGATGAACAAAACAGACCCTCTCACCTCTGTAATAAACACGGAGATGTTATCCCATCCAAAATGGTACATGAACATCACAGACGTCAGATGATAAGAATCGAAACTCGAAAACTAGTCCCGTCCGAATAGGGCTACAGTGCAAGCGGCTAGGTATACATCCGCACTAAACTATCAAGGTGAACTATCAAGGTATGTAACGCAGCACGTTAACGCTGATAACGGCCCACCACTAAAAAAAACCCTTTCCTCTCAAAAGATTCACTGAATCCTCTCACGCTTTATAAATCTAGCACACCATCACCCTTCACGTATCTGTTAAACGCACGGCGATACGATGATGTACAAACATGCTTTACGTGTACATGTGTTCATTTAGCTGACGCTTTTATTCAAAGCAACTGAGGGCCGCAACAAAGCGCTTCATCCCAGAAACATGAGAAGCCACGAAATACAAAGTTCCCAAATTAGAAGAAGAGAAGAGAACAGAGCTGAAGCTTCACTCGAACGACAGCTCTGTCATTGATTCTCATCTCTGCAGACCAAAAACAACATCAAGAGAAACCACATTATCTGATGATTGGGTCAACTCTTAAAGGGGTTGTGACATAGATTTAAAAAAAAATATTATTTTCATAAGTTCCTTGAGGTTTACTTATAATATTAATGAAGTCTAGTTTAAGGGGCGGGACCTTCAATGCTCGTCAGGAATCAGCCTCTGTTGTGATTGGCTGACGTCACGGCACAGGAAGCACTATCAATGCCCTTCACTATTGCATGTTTAGAAACACGATCAAAATAATATGTTTTTTTCCAGATAAAACAATATGAAATCCTTTGCTAATGGTTTGTGATGCAGATCTAGTTCTGACAAATGTTTCTTTGTTACTCTGTGCCTCGTTTACAAACCAAACGCTGAGAAGAAGGCTGTTGGTCGATTGCTCTGGAGGCGTGTTTATGCAAATGTTTGTGCCCCTGTGACATCATCTTGCACCTCAGATCCAAAACAAGCTGTTTTTGGAGATTGATTAAATGTTTTGTTGATAATGAGGTGTGTATAAAGCCCCATGTGATCAGAGCTCATTAAACATTTCTTAACAACCTCGGAACTTTAATACTTTGTGCCAGATAGTTTATCACATTATATAACTGGACAGTAGATTCATTTATTCACAAGAGCTTTATTACCAAGTATGTTCACACACACAAGGAATCTGACTGGAGTGTTCTTGGAGCTGTGTTTTGGGTCATTATCTTATTGTAGGGTGAAATGTCGCGGGGTAAGGCATGGCGGTGCTGAATCGGTGATAGCTTTCTTTCCTCGAGGTCTCTTCCGCTCGGAACTAATCTCCTGTTTAATTACCTCCAAAGCTCCTCCAGACGTCAGACTCCAAACGTCCGGTGTCTGTGCTGTCTTCTGTTGATGCTGACACTAGTCTTGGACCCGTGAGGTGTCTTCTTCTCAGATTCTGCTCTTCTTCTTCTTCTGTCCTCGTTACAGCCGGTTTGTGCAGCTTTCTAAAGAGAGTTTCTCACATTGAGTAGCCTTCCTAGGACATCAACGGACTGACGGGTCTCTAATGAAAGTTCTTTCTTTCTGGCCATTTAGAGCCTTTAAACAAACAATCAAGCGCTGATGTTCAGATAAGTAACCTGAAGAATGCCTTGCTCTCATGTTTTGCTCTCAGCGTTGTAACAACCACAGAATCATTGAGGCTCATAAAACACTGAACTTGAGTTAGCAGCCGGTCCAGGAGAGGACTGATGATTACCGCATCAGACCTTTATGCAGATTATTCTTTAAAACGCATCCGATTAATTTTTTCTTGTTTGTGAAATTGAAAAAAATGGTTGTGAAATGCATGAAAATGTGCTTTTCTTTGGAAAACAAAGAAAAGTTTCTTTATTTTGATGTAAAAAAGCTGACTTAAAGCTAACTAATCCTAACTTACTAATGAAAATTAATCAGTTATTGAAGACAAGAAATCAAAAAGAAAAGAGCACAAACAAGAGCTTATATTGTATTCAGCTAATAATCTAAAAAAGAGTTCCATTACTTAAATGAATGAATGAATTAATGTAAAATTAAATAATATCTAAATATTTTAAAATGCTTCCAGGTAACATTTCTCATTTAGCTTAACTTGATGTGCTAACATAAGTTAAACATAAAAATAACAACAACAAAAGCTACAGAATGACAAAAACAGAAGAAAATGATTAAAACCTTCACTAAAATTAACACGAAAGCAGAAAGTATCATCGTTGAATTAAAATATGAGTGAAATCTTACTGGTTTAAAGTTGTGTGAACATTTGATGAGGTGAATGTGTGTGTGTGACTTAAATACACTCCTCCAGGAACCAGGCATGGGCTTCTGAGATGATGGTGATGTTCTGGAGGGGCTTGTGGCCATCATGACACACACACAATACACAGTCTTGTATTGCCCCAGCCTGCATTTCTGAGCGTTTTCTTTTCTCTTTGTGGTTCCTTCCGTGTATTTCCTGGCACTGTTCTCCCTGTCGATTGTGTGCTGCGTGCCCCGACCTCGTCTCGGGATATTCTCTGTCACTCTTGTATGAACCTTGCCTGTCTGACATTGTCTAATAAATGCTGCATATAGATCCGCTCACCTCAGACTCCTGCGTTACGCTGTGTGTGTGTGTGTGTGTGTGTGTGTGTGTGTGTGTGTGTGGATCAGGCCTGTGTTTGTTGGACTGAATGTGAGGAGTATTATTCTGACTCTGGACTCGAGTGTGATTGATTTCATCACAGACCCGTCCTTCACTCACTTATTAGTTGATATCATGTGTGTGATCGTTGCAGATGCCGACAGAGTCTCATGCAAGTTTTATAACGTGAGCGGGTCATTTCTCTCTCTCTCACACACACACACACACACACACACGTGTCCCCGCGGTGCTGCTCGCTGTCAGACTGCTGTAATTAAGGAACATACAGCGTCGCTGGCCTGTCACACTCTCACTGTTGCCATAACAACAACATGGAAATGAAGCTCGCCTTAATATTTTTACATTTCTAATCAGGAGAGAGAAAACCAATTTCTTTCCTCCAGCAGCAGCTGAGATGTGTTAGCGATCCTCACACACTTCTGTAAAACCCGTCCGTGACTAACCGAGCACTACTGGAAAAAACAGCCACTTTCAGCTTATTCGCTTTACATAACGTTTTTAAAGAAGTCTTTATATTATTACACTTTATCTATTTGTGTCTGTAGACTTCAATCCTAATCCATATCTTCAGAAGTGTGTTTCTCCTCTCCAGCAGCTCTCACTCACTCCAAGAGTTCATTCCTCTCTATATTTAATTCACACTGATTTATACAACACTTTACTCCTAAAAACATGCTGTGTTTGTTTTCTGTCTGATGACAGTATTTTCTGATTTATGGATTGATAAAAAGAGAAAAAACCTTGAACTCTAATAGAACAACAAAATCAGACAAAAATGATGAACCAGTGCTCAGATTTCTCTTCTGGAAACGAGTGTATATTTCATTACATAATGCTGAATTTTAACATTTCAGAAAGCATCTACAGGAAGGTGTCTTGAGTGTAGGGTATGAATCTTGTATCGTAGGGACTTCATCAGACTCAGATTATTTACACAGTGACCGTGATGGAAATAAAGAGTCGCTCATTACTCAGCGAGAGATTGACAGCTTGCTTATATTCATTGATTTTCATGTGTTTCATATTCATATCATCTGAAATGTTGATCTCATCGAACCGATTTGAGCCATTTGATCAAACTGGGTTTAATATTTCAGAGGGACTCAAACCTAATTACACCACAAAACCTCCCAGAACTCATTAGATCCAAAGATAATATACTAACAGAGGCTTGAGCCGCTGTTATCCTCTAAAACGATGTCACTTCCTGTAGGATGATGAAGAACTGGCTTTTGTTAGTTCAGGGATTCAAGCGGACAAGGCATGGGTTTGGGAAGTACTGAAATACTGCGTTGGATTTTACACGCAAACATTTGATGAGTTAGAGAACAAATTAGTTTTACAGGTATTTTTTTTTTTTGTAAGGATTTGGAAATCTACAATTGCTTGTAAACAAACATGTGCATCTCTCTTCAGTGTTATGCAAGATGGCAGGAAACTAATATGATTAACATCTTCATTCATTGTCTTAAGACAGACATGATGGGCACATGAAACTGCTTTTGAGAAATAGCCTACACACTGTAATGGTGTGTGTGTGTGTGTGTGTGTGTGTGTGTGCGTTAGGCAGTACAATGCGTCCTCTGTCTGTGTTTCTGCTGCTGTGATGAATGTATTCATGTGAATTGTCCTGCGGCTCTGTGTGTGTTTAGATTCTCGGTCGAATCTCCTGCGTGTGCCAGAATGGTCTCATTGACCTGCGGCCTTGAGAGCCACCTCCAAACGTTTGGGATTAGTTACAAATGAATACAAACCTGTTTCACATTTCTCTGCCAACCAGAAACTTTTCCTCTTTGTGATTCTAGCTCAAGCTGCTGGTAAGTCTTCTGTCTTAGCCGAGCGGTTGGCTTTGCTTCTGGAATGCCTGAACTCATGAACCTTCTGTGCAATCGCACAGTCTCTCCTCAGTCTCTGTTGAAAAGTCAGTCTTTTGTTCATCAGAGGTGTTCGTTTTATCAGATGCAGATACTGCTGCTCAGACACTGTTTTCATGTGCATCGTGCACTTCAACAGCACTTACATCCAACCCAGCTTAGAGTTTTATTCCTCCCTATATTCTGGAGGATTGCTCATATTTCATTCACACTGATATATAACATTTTACTCCTAAAACAAAGTGAAAATGTATTTGTTTTCTGTCTGTTGACTGTATTTTCAGATTTATTTGAGTTATAAAAAGAGAAATCCAAAATCCCAGTTGGAAAAACTTTGAACTCTATTGTCTCAACAAAATTGAACAATTTTAAACCTGATTTCATCCTCTCTTCTGAATTCTGCTCTGGAAACTCAATGCTTAGAAGAACTATAGACAGACTTTAACATCAGGGCTATTATGAAGGACTATTTTATTCCCCCTAGTCCACTTATGATTTTTATAATCTTAAGTTTTATAGACAATTTAAAGTTTCTACATTATATTTAGTAGTATCTTATCAGTGGTGAACATCTCAGGTTGATGGCCATATGGCAGAAATGTACAGTAAATGCAGTTAGTTTATGACATGTATTCAAATAGACAGTCAACAACAATGATTATATGTTGTGATCAAAATTTTAGCCAAATTTGGTAGTTTTGTATGATATTAGAAGGTTAGTATCATCTCTTCTCAGGTGTTCGTTCGTGTTAGATCTTCGTTAGGGTTAGGGTCCCAACTGAACCTTGGGATGCCCATCACGTATAATCAGTTACAATTAATTGGGGGGAACTTTCTGTCATGACAAGTTACAGTATATTTAATGAGTCAAGAGTACTCTTATTTCAAAACATTAAGAGAACACTGGGGCAACCACTACCGGTGCATTCCTGGTAAAGATTTACTCAGAATGTGTGCACTGCGATAACTTGTGCTGTGCTCTACCTGTTACAGGGATCGGTCTGGTGTCACCAACCGCTGTTTAAGTCTAATAAAGTCTTTCTGTATCCCTGCAGGTGAGCTCAGTCTGACGAGCTTCCATGAAACCCTGTTACGCAGCTGAAGCTCCCCGTCTGAGGGAGCGTCTCATAACACCTGCACAAATGCTGGGTCTTCACTCCTATCCCCCC
Source organism: Enteromius radiatus (assembly GCA_032357445.1). NCBI lineage: Eukaryota > Metazoa > Chordata > Actinopteri > Cypriniformes > Cyprinidae > Enteromius > Enteromius radiatus. The sequence continues at coordinate 2,119,135 of JAUCMS010000128.1, read as the reverse complement.
GTTCCCCTTTAAACTTCCTCTCCAGACCATCCCTGCCACCATCACCACACTCATCATGTCAAGCCGAAGGAAGTCATCCAACCCATGTGTGCTCCGCCCCACTAGTTTCACTGAGGAAGACTCATCGGAAATGGATGTTTCAGAGAAGACCGTGTTGGACAGATATTCACCTGCGCAGCTCACAGTAAATGAAATCTGCACATCACTGAATGATAAGGAAGAGGAGCAGTCCGAGGGGGGTTCTGTATCAGAGCACAACTTTAGAGGTCATGAGGAGATCCCTCAGTCTAAAGGTCCAATCAGTACACTCTACCTTTGTACCATTTGCAATTTCAGTACCAACAAGTCTGACTCTTTCTCATGTCATAATGAAATTCAACACCACGGTGAGAGACATTTTAAGGTCAGGCATATCAAACTGGATAGCCAAAGTATCTTGGAGCAAACCATTGAGAGCAATAATGAATCCCTTCCGGAAACCATATATGATTCTGGACTGCTTGGAGACAATCCAGAAAGTGAAGAAACTGGAAAGATCCCAATGGAAAACAGCAGGAATTTGGAGAAAGGACTGGATGTGGAGAAGGAGTTAAACAGTCCGAGGCTGAAGGATGAAATCAGAGCTGTAAGTGTAAATGGTACAATCATTATTGCAGAGCCTACAAGTCACGTAACGCCTTTGCTACAGAGACCCCCCAATCTCAGAATCTCTCCAAAGATCGCTGTTCCTCTTCACGCCACCAAGTACAACCCTACATTGGACAGCAATGTCACCCTGATCACGTCATTCAACAAATTCCCATATCCAACCCACGCAGAGCTCTCCTGGCTCACTGCTGCCTCCAAACACCCTGAGGAGCAGATCAAGGTATGGTTCACCACCCAACGCCTGAAGCAGGGCATCACCTGGTCCCCTGAAGAAGTTGAAGAAGCTCGTAAGAAGATGTTCAATGGCAGCATAGCACCTGCACACCAGATCTGTAAAATGTGGCCTGCACCAGTTGGAGAACCACTCAACCCTTTCCGTGGATTTGGGAACATCACAACTGATAGATCACCCACTACTTGTATGCCTGGCATTGCTACAGCAGTCCGTCAGGCACAGAAGCTTAAGCGCACTTTAGGAACTCCGCTCTTGGAGGTCTCAGAGGTCAAACGCCCAACCGGAGACCCCAAAGAGAGTCTGTGCATGCCTCCTCCACCTGCTCCACCTCCAGAAAGACTCACTATCGCCTCTTCTCCTAGCCTTTCAGAGACATCTAACTCTAGTTCTCTGGTGGTCTCGGACATGAAGAGACCTTATGCTACACATTTTGTCCCACCTAAAGAGAAGCCCCCAATGGCTCAATCTAAAGAGAAGATACCTGTGGCATTTCCTTCAGAGTTACCCAAAGAAAGACTCCCTTTGTCACCCATAGTGTTCACCAATCTCAAAAGATCTGTAATTGATCAGCAAATGAGCAATCATACTCCAGCCTCTTCATCAACTGCGAAAAACAAGTCTGGTAATGGTGTACCCATGCCCTTGGCACAAGCTGTGGTCACCCCACAAGAGAGTAAGCCAATGATCATGCAGACTCCATCGGCCGTGCCTCTGTCCTCATCCCCGACACCAGTTCTTCAGTCTAAGTCCATAGAGCCACCAGCGGCTCCAGCATTCCCAGGCTTCAGTAGTCAGAATGGCAAAGAAATGCTCAGTGAGGATGCTAAGCATTGGTTTTTTGATCAAACTACAAATTCCCAGAATGACTCCCTGAACTCGCGTGTCGAGTTTGCTCTGAGGGAGCGTTCAGTTCCCACTCACTTTCCTCTGCTAGAGAGAGTGAAGGACAAGAGTCCTGGACAAATGAAGCTTCTAGAAGACAGTTTCCAGAGGAACAGTTTTCCATCCTATAATGAGGTCAAACACCTGGCAATCACCACTAGACTGTCCAGAGAGGAAATCGAAAGCTGGTTCTTGGAGCGCCGAGCACTTCGAGATGATTTAGAACAAGCCCTGCTGAACTCTATGGGCTCTAAACGGGAGTCCCAGCAGACTCTCCTCAATGGAGTTCAGAGACGCTCTGGCAACCTTTCCTTCAGCTCTGTGCCTCAAGTCAGCAAGTCTGCAAACCTTCTCAAAAATGTCTTTGTCCAGAACCGATGGCCTTCACCTGTACACTTCAGGCATCTGGAGATGCAGGCACAGTTGGCTCGCACAGAACTTGTCCGCTGGTTTAGAGACAGTCGGCTAGCTCAGCAGAGGACAGTTTTGGACCGGAAGGAGGTGTTTGGAGAACGGAACGTCGCAACAAAACGACCACTGAGAGAAGAAAACATCAAACCCAGCTGCCCGGAGATTGAAAACTGGTTTGGCAACATGGGGAGCAACGGGGAGCCGATTGATGTGATCAGAGAGGACTGTGGAGGGAACACATGTGAGCTGTAATCAGACACAGATTAGAAGATGGAAGGTATGTTTAAGGATGAGCAGAATGGTGAGCAGCACATACTGTTGTGGCAAAAACTCTGATTCCTCAGTCATGTTAAAATATAAGTTTAAAACAAGTGTGCGTTAAACCTCATGAAAAGAGAAGCCAAACCATGTATATCACCATCTGGTGGCTGGCTGCAGTATAGGGCATCTATCCCATGCTTGTCATATACAAATAGGAGTAGAAAATTATGAAATGGTAATTTTAGGTCATTTTTCTCACACTGATGTATGTTGAAGTGTTGGTTTGTGTAGTAAGTTTGTAATTGGTCCAGATATAGTCAGTTGAATGTACAGTGGTCCATGCATTGTTTTAAAGTGGCGGCACTTTTTTAATGTTAATCAAACTGCAAAAACAAGGGAATAACAACTCACTGCTCTTGTTTGTAGCTTTTGTATCTTTAATAAGGACTAATCTTTAATTTATACATTCAAATATGCAATGTCATTTTACATTTGATGACTTTATTCAATTTCCGTCCTAAAAACCACTGTTTATTTTATTTGTGTCTGCTTGTGCTTTTGTTTGTAATTAGATTACTTGTTCTTATTTGACGATGATGGCATGACAGTGGCCACACATGTTCTGGCTTCACTTTTCTATAGAGGAAGGATCTTCTCTATCTTTTCCATTTTTACAAATATTTATATATGGTTTAAAATGAAAGCACTTAAAAGTACATGCCCCAGCATTCCTTTACTGAAGTTTCGTTATTGAAGCTGTTGTAAAAAGTTAGACTTGTCACCTGACCTGTTTTTCGTCATTTTCCCTCCTCAGGTGAGAAGCGGCTCATCGAAGCACTGATGTCAGACTGGAGCATTGTGGGAATGTTGCTGTAATGTTGTGTGAGTGTTGTGTGTATGTTTCGGAAGACACTGAGGATGCTGGAGTCTCTGCGCATCTCTGTACCTGCAAACATACCTTTACTGCAGATATGCTGCAGAACTGTACATTTTTATGGCAAATTTTGTAACATTTTATAATGGGAACAAGTTTTGGCTATTTTTTAGAGGACATTTCTGAACTGTCTGTGGAAGGAGATGCTTCTCTGGACACATGACCCGCACCAGCCCATGATTCTTCTGCTACAGATGGGACTCTTTATAGACAGAACTCACTGTTGATTATGCTCACAGATGGAGTCAGGATCCACTCTTCTGCTGGTGAACACACACACACACACACTCCTCAGTGCTGGTTTGTTTGCTATGTTAGACACACACACAAGCGCTCACTCCTAATGAACTGTTTCTCTGCTGTAGTGTATCTGCATCTGTCTGAAACGCTAGCGCTCCCTTCACGCACAGAATGCCGCTGGAATCCAATAAAAAGATGTTGTTGCTGTATGACTTTGTGTTTTGTTCCTTAGATTGGCCTCAGTCTGATAATAGCAGCTCCTGATCTGAGTGTCCCCACATCTAGAGCTAACACTTTAATGCTTGTTTCCTCTTTCAGGCAGTTTTGGGTCACGACGGAGACAAAACTGAGACGCGCAAGAGATTTCACACGTTACATCACAAATACAGAGGATTATGTAATATGTGTTTCATAATGTTGGACAAACGCATGATCTGTTCTTCAGAGAGGTCAGGTTCTGCAGGGGATTGTGGGTAGTGTAGTACTCCAGCTCACTTCTCTGTGGTATTTTGAGCTTCGTTCAGAGAGAGACTCAGCACAGAAGCACTGGCTCCAGCTTCTCTTCATCTTTGCATGAAGAGGATTTTATTTTTCCTGAAAATTCTAGGTGATGTCATCATATTGGACTAAAGTTTGCTCACACAGGGTGTAACAACTCCTCCAAAATTTGTAATAATTTTGTACCCTTTTGGGGGTTTTGAACCTAGTTATACTTGCTGTGTTTTTAGTCAGAAATGTCCAGAAAATCCAGTCGCTTGTAAGTTTCTCATTATGCTGTATTATTACTCAATATTGCGTTTACACTTTTTTACGATTGCTAAAACACAATTTTGAAAACTGGGCCCGGTTTGTCAAAACACTACACACAATTAACACAACCCTGCCCCAAAGTAGCACAACACTTCAGATCATTTGCAAAATGGAACAGTTTTGTCAAAACTATACACAACTTTATAAAAACTATATTGTGTTACCATACGAAACACACACACATTTCATACGACTGTAATCTTTTGGAAGCAGCTACACACTGCTGTTGCTAACTTAAAACATTTTTAGCAAGTCTAACTCTCAGTGATTAGAGTACTGTAAATGAAGTACACAGAAAAAGTGCAACTACACAATAGTTCACCAAACACTACACAAGACC
>JAUCMS010000128.1:2096890-2112354 GCA_032357445.1 Enteromius radiatus | reverse complement strand
AGTTGCTAAAACACATTTCCAAAAATCTCATCTCTTTGTCTCAAAACACTAAACACAAACTCTAAAACTCAAGCTACCGTCACAAAACCTTTGACTCCTATTGCAAAATCAAACATTTGACTCAAAACTATTTTAACTTTACTCAAAATCAAGCACTACTGTCAAAAACCACACAAACACAACTTAGCAACGATTAAACACTACATAAATAAATACAAAACACTGTGGGATAACTGGAAAATAATATTTATTCTTTTATTCTTGTGCTCACATTTAAACAAAAAAGAGCTGCAGCAAAGAAAGTTATATACTAGCTATATATATAAATATAAAAAAAATAGTTTCGCTCAAATGTACTGTAACCCGATAAACTTGTTTCATCCTTATATTGTTGCAGGACACAGTCAAATTGTTGACGGACTCAAACTATTTATTCCCTCAATATGTATGTTGTCTTCTATTATCCGCTGCTATATTTTGATGGACCATATCCACAAGAAGTGTCTCCTGGTGTCCAGTCATTACATGAATGTGTTTGACAGTCTGTTCAGGGTTCATGTGTCTGTCAGTGTGTGTGTGTGTGTGCACGCAAATGTACGAGCGTGAGTGTGCAAGTGTGTGAGTATGCGAGCGTTGTCCCCAGTAGGGACCTAAATCTGACAGAGCTGTAGAAACGTCCTCGTTCAGAAATAATTCAGACAGTAAAGATGTTTCTTTGATTGGGTTCATCTGCAGTCATTACATGAATGTGTTTGACAGTCTGTTCAGGGTTCATGTGTCTGTCAGTGAGTGTGTGTGTGTGTGTGTGTGAAATGAGTGTGTGTGTGTGTGTGTCAAAGTTAAAAATCTGTTTACCAAACTATCAGTGTGAAGACGTGAAAACAAAAACTTGAAAACAAAAAGCCCCTCCAGAGGGCACTCCAGCAAGAACTGCACCAGTACCTCAGAAACTCCCATCATGCATCCCTGGACCGATCACACTCACACCTGAATGCATTCACTCACACACATGCAGCTCGTTACCACATCCATTCACACTCATTACACCCTTCATGAAAGCCACAGTCAAACACTCACTCACCGCGAGGTCTTGATTTCCGAACGTTCCTACCTGTGTTTTCTTTTCCTGTTTTTGACTTTGGACTATTTATTGGTGTTTTGAATGTTTGCTGCTTTTTTCTCTCATCAATAAATTTTTGACTTTTAACTTTCTTTTTAATTTTCTAGTAATAATGACTTAATTTCTCATAATAATGAGTTAGGTACAGAAGTTCTAAGTGGAAACAGTAATTTTCTCATGGTCTCAACATAACAGTTTTTTTTTCTTTTTTCTTTAACATGTCATTTAGTTTTTTATGTCAGCTATGTTAGTTAGTTAGTTAGTAATGTTTATGTTAACATGTCTCTGTTAGTTTTTCAAATTGGTAGGTTTCATCAGGTTGTGGAAATATTAATAGCTGAGCATCATCAGCGTAACACCGTGTCTCCTGATAATATCTCCCAAGGTTGAGAAGTAACGGTCCTGAGGTACTCCACACCGCACGACTCCTCACAGTTTCTTTTTTTACAGTGCTGTTTTTTGTAATGTGCAACTTTCTCTTATGTACAGTTGTTATTATTCAGTAGAAAGCATGTGCATGCTGAACACAAACAGTGCAGGTTGTGAACACAAGAAAACAAGCAAAAGAGATAATAATTCATGCAATAATCCACTTAGAACTTTTTTTCTCCAAAAAAATCTTTTTTTTTTTTTTTTGGAGAAAAAACTATTTTTATTTTAATTTTTTTTTACAATTTTTTGTTTACAAAAATGTTTTTCTATGTTTAAAAAACCCTTTACTTTGCTTTCTCTCCTCTACTGCAGTATTCTTCTCTTCTGCTCTAGCTTATATTTACTGTGTAAAAATCACTTGCAATGAACTCATCAGTTGATTAATCAGAAACGTTTAGTTGATCTGAATTTGATGCTTTTTACCTGATGATGAGTCTTCATTTATATGTATATCAAATGAACTCAGCATTTGGAGTAGTGCTGAAATGTCATTTGTGCCCCATAAAGATGTGAGTGCACTAAAACAGAGCAAGAGCATAATATCTGAGGATGATGAAGGACAGAGAGAGATCTGAGGATGATGAAGGACGGAGAGAGATCTGTGACTCTGGAGACCCTCTCTGTTTTCATCCGCAGAAACAATGGTGTCTTTGTCTTGATGAAGTGGTTGTGTCTGGTGAGGGTGATTTGTCCCAGACTTCATCAGTGACTCACAGCGACACCTGCAGGATGACAGCAACATCACACGCTCTCTGATTGGCTGAGAGCTGGGCTCATGCTAGTTTATTGAGGTGATTTGTTGTGTTTAGTGCACTTAAGATTCAGTTATTTTCCAGATATTTGTTTATATTGTAAATGCTGATCGTCTCGCGTGTGTTCCGGTATAATCGATATAATACTGTCCAACGCCTTATAAATACCCTTACCATGTGTTAGAAATACAGGCTGAAGAGGAAGTGTTTGTGTGTGTCTATAATATTTTAAAATATAGTTTTTATTATTTCCCCCCAAAAATATAATTTACAGAGAGTGAAGTCACCTTTATTTATAAAGGAATAACAATATACAGATTGACAATGATGTATGTATAGGTACGAGCAAGTGTGTGTTAATGTATAATAGTGTTGTGAGATTGTCTGACAGAAGTGTCTGTGTCTGGGCCTTGTTTATAAAGTGTGTGTACACAGAGAATAAAGTGGGTCAAAGACTCAAAATGAATGTCATTAACATATGAAATATCACCAATCCTCGTCCAGCTCCTGTCATTTAGAGCAGCTTAGATTTCCAGAAACCGTGTACGCTCAGATCTGATCGATTAACTCATGATTATGAAGTCTTTGACGTGGAGAAGCTCTTAGCGTGACGTCAGGGTCTGAGCAGAACTACACTTTTTATTGTCAGAATATTTAAGACGTTCTTGCAGCTCTAATTTCTGAAGACTGGTGATATTTTATGTCAATGACAGAGAGCTGAAACTATTTGCACACAAGATCGAGATCATTTGAGATTCAGACGTGTAGCTGTGATTTGTGAGAGATGCTCATAAGATCAAATTTAGCATGTTTTTTTCATGTATTATTTTACCATTTTTATTAATATTTCATTTAATCCAAAACAACAGATGAAGCGGCAACTTCAGATTCATCCATTTAATATTAAAATTCTTCCTCTCACAAACAAACAAACAAACAAACAGCTGAATAACATGAAACTCATACAGTCAGACAAAAACAAAGCTGTAACTGTGTACAATATAAAAACTAGAACCAAATATCTACAAACAGATGTTTATTTGCAGAAGGAAACCAGCGAATGAGGAATCAGAAGAAGAAAGGTCTCTGTTATTGGACACGTGGACTGAGGCTCAGGGTCATCGTCTGTACAGCAGGAGCGTCTCGGGAGCGTCTCACTCGCGCTGCTCCATCTTCACTTTAGGCGGTTTGAGGAACGTGCGGTTCTTCTTCTCTTTCTTAGTCTTTCCTTTGGCCTGGAAAGTCCTCCAGCTGTCCACGCGTCCATCACGCGTCTCCTGAGGCCACACACACACACACCATGAGACGGATATATTCATGCACTCTATATATATTCAACTCTCTCACACACACACACACCTCAAAGTTCTTCTGCCACTCTCTCTCTCTCTTGGCACGCTCCTGAGTCTCAATCTCTTCCTCTCTCTGTCTCTTCCTGTAATCAGAAGATGCTTCGTCACACTCTTACAGACGTTGTGTTAAATTCTTAATCTTCTGTCATTAAAATAAATGGCACAGTCTGGAAATTAAGATGAAAGATGAAAGCAAGCCACTAGTGAGGGACATTTAGCTGGTCCTCTCTAAATAAGACGGCTTGTAAATCAGTCAGAAGCAGGTTTTCTGTAGATCTAGTGTCCTGCACATGTTTCTATGAAGGGTAGGTTTAGGGAGAGGGGTTGGGTTGGGGGTTACACAATATCATTCACCTGATAGAAAATCAATGGAAGTCTGTGTAATGTCCTCACTAAGATGGCTAAAACAGACGTGTGTGTGTGTCTGTGGGGTGTATGTTTGCGTGTGTGTGAGTGTGTGAGTGTGTGTGAGAGAGAGGTGTGTACCGTTCGTGCATCTCCTTGGCTTCCCGCTCTTTCCTCTTGATCTCGAGCTCAGCGAAAAGCTTCATGGTCTGTTTATAAACGGCCTGCCTGAACTACACACACACACACACACACACACACAGTGTTCAGAATCAGAACACGCTAAAAACATGCCAGGATCACGTGTTACCCTGCTGCTGCTGTTCACTCCTTTTTTCCAACATTTGTGCATTTTAGAGTTTCTAACTAATTTAAAATGGTACAAAACTTGCAAAACAATTTGTGAAGTACTGTTTAAACACACACACACACGGTCCTGGGTAAATCACACGCATGTCATCCGTGTCCAGATCTGAGGCCCTGCGGACGAGAGATGAGCTCCCTCCAGTGGAAAGCTTGGGTACTACAAGCTCTCTGAGAGCTCATTTATATCAAATATGCTGTTATAATAGATCTAAGCAGAGACAGATCCTCTTCAGTGTGATGAGAAAAGAGTAAACACCGTCGATCTGTTCAAGAGCATTACTCCACACACACGCTTTACTGTGATTGCTCTCAAATATAACGTTTATTTATCATTTCATTTTGACCTTTTTTCTTGAAACACAATGCTTTTTTTCTTAAAATCTAATGAATTTATTCTCTGCATTTTATTTCATTTATTCTTGCATTATTATTTATATTCTTTTTTTGTTTTTAAAGTTGTTTGTCCCTAATCCTCTTCCACAGACATGACCTGGAATCAAATCAGACCAGATGTCCGAGCTGACCAGAGCATGGACAGAGAGAGTGTGTAGAAACATCAAACATACCACTTCCGGGTCATCTTCCTCCACCTCTGTGGGCTTCCCGTCCTTCTTGAGCTGCTTCTTCTTCTGGCTCATCTGTGAGAGGTCAGAGGTCAGTCAGGTGTTAAGTGTAGAACATGTGTGTGTGTGGAGACCACCAGCGGCTCACCATGTGCTCCACGTACTCCTTCCCTGCTTGGATCACATCCAGGGCCTTCTTCTTGTGCTCCGGCTCCAGCAGCATCTTATAGGCCTTATCGACCGCTGCACACACACACACACTCAACATCACACACTGGGGACGCTCTAACACAGCACGAGCTACAGAGACGCTGTGGTTTACCTTCGAAGGCCTGCTGGGCTCGATCCGCATCATCCTGGTTCTTGTCTGGATGGACGAGGATGGACAGCTGAGAGAGAGAGAGGGGCGTGAGACACTGGGACTCTCTGAGCCACACACACTCACAGAGAGATGAAGATCTACCTGTCTAAAGCGCTTCTTCAGCTCCTCGTCTGTGGCTTCAGGATCGATCTGAAGAACCTGCACCCCACACACACACACACACACACACACATCATTTGCTTTTAATGAAACAGACAAACTCAGTCACATTAAACAGAATATTGTCACGTGGTCTGAGGTTGTTTCTATCAGAAGACCGTGACGCACCTCAAACGGGTTGAGGTTGAAGTACGACGCTCCCGGCCGCAGTAACCTGTCGATCTGTTGTTTGGAGGTCAGCACCGAGTCTCTCTTCTCGATCTGCTTCACCTGAGGAATGAGACACAACCACAGACGACCATCACGCCTCTGAGAGTCTCTTCTGCTCAGCAAAGCTGTATTTATTACAGTAAATTACATCATCTGTTTTCTGTGTGAATCTGTGTTAAAGTGTAATGTGTTTCTGTGATGTTCAGCATCATTACTCCAGTCGTCAGTGTCACATGATCTCCAGAAATCATCATAATATACTGATCTACTGCTCGACACACATTTCTGATTATTATCAGTGCTGAAAATGACTGAGATACTGTTTTGATAAGAACCACTCCATACAAATATTAACCATAGTTTTACTATAAATAAAGGCAAAATCATGGTGATTATAGTTTCACTATGGTAACCACACATTAGCCATGGGTTTGCTACACTGACCATAGCTTAACCACGGTATTTGCAGCAAAAGTGTGGTTAAACAAACGATAATCAACATGAAAAAACACGCTTACTGCATTTACACTACAATAAAACCACGGTTAATTCCGGTTTCGTCATTACCGTGCTGAGGGTGTTTAGAGCTGAAAAAGCGCTCAAATACAGTCACGATGCAAAACCCATCATAATTCATAACAGTTGAGTGATCGGTACCCGCTGTAGTGAGCGACTGTAGTGTAGTCTTTGTAGGGCTCGGTGTGTTTGAAACACCGCCCGCGTGTGTCCGTGTCTTCACTCGCTCCGGTTTATATCGGAGTCTGTGTGTGTAAGACTGTTTTCAGTCTAACCTCTGTGTAGAAGGTCTGAAACGCTTCATCGCCGCCGCTGCCGCCCGCCGCCATCTTGCTACCGAACCGACGGCGGAAGTTACGTCACATGACAAAATTAAAGTCCTCGTCTCGCGTGTGGCCAGTAAAAATATGTAGACATCCTTTAAGATGTAACATTATTTCATTATCTGCCAATGGCGTCAGATAAATAAATGTATTTCAAAGGGAAAATAACACGATTAGCAGCGAGTCTCTCATTTTAAAATCATTTGTTTGATAGGAGAGAAAAATTAACATCATGTGATTTTGCTTCTCCAGTAAATGTGTGTTGATTTAAGGTTGGTTGGATATTTGACGCAGAAAACAAGTATGTAAAGATTTCTGCTGCACAATGCCGTTTATTACTGACTCTAAACATAAAAGAAAAAGAATCAGAATGGATGTTAAATACACACAATCTAAAAATCAGGGATGAAGGAAGAAATTCTATTTATATATTTTGCTCAGTGTTGTCTGTAGTTGACACACACACACACACACACACACTACGTAAAGCTCGCAGAAACCAGTGGAAGTTGCTCGATCGAGTTTTATTGAAACTGAACAAACAAAAAATAAAAGTTATAAATACAAACATCAGACCAGCGGGCCGTAGCTCTTAAGGTAAGCCAGACCAAACCCTCACCAGCAAATCCCAAATGGAAAAAAAAAACATCTCAAGTTATAATATCAGTATATCAGTTTTTAAAAAACACAATTCGACTACTTCTAGAAATGCTAAACAGACACTTAAACAGCACTCCTGCTACAAAACTTTTTTTTTCCTTCTCGTGGATTCTTTTCTCCACTTCTGCAAAAAAAAAAAAAAATATAAAAAAAAAAAAAAAAAGTAAAACGGAACGCCAAAAGGAAGCTCTAGTCGACAGCCGTTATTTACAAGCGAGTCCCTAAGCCACTAGCACTGAGAGAGAGAGAGAGAGAGAGAGACGAAGAGAACGGAGGAAGGACGACATCTTTCTGGAAAGCCATTTCATGATGGACCGTCCCTCGCGTCACACACACCTTTGCTCGGAAGTATCAGTGTCTTCTTTAAAATGTTCAGGTGCTGTCAAACGATTAATCACGATTAATCACATCCAAAACACAAGCTTTTGTTTACATATGTGTGTGTGTATATTATGTATATACAAATGCACACGCATATATATGAAAAAAATTAAAAATAAATATAAATTATATGAATGTCAAGTAAAAACCTATTGCACGTGTATATATATATATATATATATATATATACACACACACAAATATACACAGCACACACACACATTACGTAGTGCTAAGCCACAATTAATTGCAGCCAAAAATAACATATGTGTACTGTTTATATTTATCATGTATATATATAAATACACACACGCATGCATATTACCCCAAAAAGTGTTATGTTCACATATTTAATATTTATATATAAGAAATTATATGAATATTAAGTAAATATTTTCAAAATATATTGCATGTGTGTGTATTTATATATTTACATAATATGTGTGTGTACAGTGAATATTTATGTAAACAAAGCATTTATTTAGCATGTGATTGATGGCGATTAATCGTTTGACAGCACTAAAATGTTCATGGTGTAGTTTAAAACCAAGAGGAGGATGTGGGAATAAAAGTGTCGTGTCTGTTTAAGACAAACGTCCCGCCGGGGCCACGGACAGAATCTACAGGGCTATTGGAGGATAGAAAAGTCAAACAAACACTGCTGGCCAATCACGGTCGAGTTTGTCAGGACGAGGGCGGGACTACTTCCACTGCTGGCCGTAGGAGTCCTGGGAGAACTCGAGCGAGTCGTTGCTGTAGCCGTATCCGGCGGCGTACTCGGAGCCCTGCTGCAGGGGCTGCTGGGCGATGGGCTGCGAGCCCCAGTTTTGCTGGTTGGCGGTCTGCCGACGTTTGGAGTCCGGCTGATTAAACACGTCTGCCTTCCTCTTCCCGCCCACGTTCCCTCCTCGGTTCCCCCGAGCGCCTCTGGTGCCACGGCCCCGGGGGGGCAGGAAGGGCCCGCCTCTCCCTCCGCCACGCCCCCGACCCCCGCCCATGGGAGCTCCTCCCCTCGGGGGATACCCGCCCCTGCCACGTGTAGGTGGGGCTGCGCGGGATCTGGGTGGAGGCGGAGCTCCACGGCTCCGCCCACTGCCACGCACTCTCATGGAGTAGCCATCGTCGTAGGCGTAGTAGGGGTCGTCGTAGCCGCCTCGATAGTCGTGGTAATCGTAACCGTAGTAGTCGTCGTAGTACTCCTCGTAACCGTAGTAATCAGGCGGGTAGGCATATCCGCCCCGCCCTCCGCGGCCCCGGCCACGCCCTGGAGGAGGCATGCGGGGAGGAGGGTAGTAATAATAGTCGTCATACCTGCACAGGTGAACACAGACATACCATCAGCATCTACAACACAGTCCACTTCTGAGACAAACCTCGCGGCCTTGTTTCTACAACAGTAAAAATACACTTCTGCATCTAGCTTGGACTGACGTGTGTGTACACAACCACCCTGGAACGATACAATTACACTGATGTTTTCATTTAATGAAAGTGAATGATAAACCTTTCTCAAATCACACAGACCCAGGCCCCTCCCACAATTGTTGATTGACACTGACGTTTAACCTTTGACCCTCCCTGGATTGTCATTGGATGCAAGAATGAACATAGCAGTGACCGTCAGCTTAGTGTGTCCCAGCCTTAAGGTTTTTTTTGTTAACTGAGGGGCGGGGTCAGCAGAGCTCATTAGCATTTAAAGAGACATGCACCGAAATGGCTCGATGTGAACAGAGCTGATTTTGACATCACTGACACATTTTAACTCAAGTACGTTATAGACTTTGACCTTAAAGAATTATATCAGCTTGTGTAAAATGGGCATCCAACAACCCCTTTAACCCTCATAATGTATTACTGGATCTGAAGAAGCTGTTTATAAAAGAGTTCATACGTTTTAATTAAAGCCATTGTGTATTCGTACAGGAGCTTGAATATGAAGAATTGCACGTTTTGAATGTTAGTATGATTTTATTGCATTTACTCCTTAAATCCTTTCAAGTATTCTTTAAAATTTCTAAATTTGAATTTAGGCCTATATTTTTCGTTATGATGAGTACATATGATTGGAAAATTAACTGTATTGGAATTAATAGATTTAACTAAATGTCTCAAACTTATGAAACCCTCATATTCAGTGAAGAGATCAACCAAAATAAACTTATTCTACTCGCATAAACTTTCACATTCAGATGAAAATGGATTGTTATGTGGTATGTCCATACACACTTAAATGTTTATCAATGAAATATAGGAGTAAAAAGACATATTAACAGTTTTTGAACACTAATATAAGTTAAATAAATATAAATAATTCTACAGATAATTTCTGCTCCATACATATCCAAACAAGAATCATGCAATATTTCTTTAAACAAAAAAAGACTTTCTTTCACTTGCTAAAGCTATGCATCTTGTAGAAATGTGTATCCTCCGGGTCACAGCAGACGTGAACGTGAGGGCTCACCCTGTGTTTCTGCTGGTTTGTCTGGCAGCTTGTCGTTCTTTCCTTTTCTTATCTGGAGGTTTGGCCAACACGATCTCGATCTCCTCGCCACCCAGCTCCTTCCCGTTCATCTCCTGCATCGCCTGCACACACACACACACACACATGAGCACCAGCACAAACTCTAAGCTTTGCTAAATACAGTAAATACAGCGTCACAGCTGAGGGGCTCTCCTCTCTCGGCTGATGAATATGTAATAGTTATTCATAAAGTGTACATGCAGACCTGGCTGTTTATGATGTCCTAATGATGCACAGATCTACTCATGCTGCACAAACACTGACGTCATCGCGTCTAGCCCTACTGAAACAGGAAGTGACATCATCGGGCCCTTTCTAAAGCACGACAGCAATACAAATAAAGTTCTGGCATTTAAAACAATTTCAAAGTTTCTACTCTTAAAGCAACTGAAAAAGAAAACACCTTAAAGATGAACCAAGCTACGTTTCATTTGTTATAATTAGTGCCGTCAAATGATTCATCGCACACAAAATACGTTTTGTTTACATTATACTTGCATAATGTGTACTGTATATATTTATATGTATATATATATATATATATATAGGCATAATTTTTATTTTTTTGTTTTGTTTACTTATTTATTGCAAAAATAATGAGAAAAGTACTCAAACTGTACTCCAGCATCTCAAAACGTTTGGTAACAGGGTTGCATGTACAATAAGAGTAGCAGTGATATAGCTGATGAAACAGAAGAGGTTTGACCTTGACGGCGGCGTCGCGCTCTTCAAAGTGGACGAAGGCGTAGTCCTTCAGCTTCTTGACACGCTCCAGTTTGCCGAACTGAGAGAAGGTCTTCTCCAGCAACTCCTCAGTGACCGGTGTGGCTAGCTTCCTCACGAACAGCACCTTCACCTGCCGGACCAGCTCAGTGTCAGACCCTCAGCACACACAGCTTCAGCACACACTCACTGATACTGACCTTCGCCATGACCTCCGGGTCGGGCTCAGCCACCGGGTCAGCCCACTCCACGGTCACCGGGTTCCCCCACACCTTCACCTTCCCGCTCATCAGCCTGCGCCGAGCCTGAGCCGCTGACTTATGATCCTCATACTCCAGGAAACAGAAGCCACGGTTCTTCTTCTTATCGTCCGGCTGAGTGTAGAGAATGACCTCCTGCAGGCCCTCTGAGAGACACACACACACACACACACACACCATCAACATACACACAAACACACACACACACACACACACACACACTCTCGTCTCACCTGTGACCTTGCCGAAGTCCTCCAGGATACTCTCACGGGTCTTGTTCTTTGGGATGGAGCCGACGAACAGACGGTTGTTGGCCACCGAGATGCAGACACCCAGATATTTGCCCGACCGGATCTCGTAGTTATCACACTGACACCAAACAGACAGAACAGCAATATTGAAGTAGCCTTACGTTTGGAAAGTGACCTTGCATGAATGCCAAAATAGGTGCATTTTCAAACAAAATACATTTACTGAATAAACATTACATTAGTCTTGTATTCTGAAAAATGCTTTAAAATTAAGCGAATTTATGTTTAAAACCAAAACTCACACACACACACACACACACACACACACCAGTTTGACAGCCTCCTGTGCTGCTTCTTTGCTGCAGAAGGTGATGAAGGCGTAGCCTCGGTTCTGTCCGGTGAGAGGATCCATCATCAGCCTCAGATCCCAGATAGAGCCGGCCTTCTCGAACAGAGGAACCAGCTCGTCCTCGTACAGGTCCCGCGGGATCTTCCCCACAAACACCTGCAGGAACACACACAGGGTCAGCTCAGTGGCTCGCCGTGGCTCTCACAGAACCTGCAGAGGCTGACAGTAAACCTCGGTGCCGATGCCGGGCTGGGGGCCGGAGAAGACTTCCTCTGGAGGAGGGCCGCCGTACTTCCTCTGGCCTGTGGTGACGTCTAGAGTGTAGCCCGTCCTCTCCAGCAGAGCCTAAGACACAGTCCACAGCAATTCAGCCTCATATTGATTCATCTGGAAACAGTCCTAATGCTGCAAACTACGATTAACCCCTGACGGTGTATGACATCATCGAATCATCACTGAACTCACTTCAGCTGAAAAAGTGACTCCTCGTTATTGAAATTATTTCACTTCGACACCATCAAAACAGTATAAAGCTTGACTTTATTCTTGAAACCGACAATTAAACAAGTTTGTATAATGAAAATATTATTTAAAAAAATATTAAATTATTGGTAGTGTTAAGGATGTCAACAACACAGACAAATATCTCATAATGACAGGAAAGACTTTCAGTGAGCATCAACTCAACAATCAGCTTGAAAACACAACTCTACACTCATCACTCTGTAGTCAAACTAAACTATTTCAGCCGAACAAGCACTCAAACAAGCTGAAAGATATTCAGGAAAACCCAGATAAAACGATGGGTAATATAATACATGACTTTAAATGTGTGGTTTCTAGAACTGAAAGTTTTGGAAGTTAATATATAAACGACAATTAATTTCATCATTAAAATATTAACACTTATTTCAAAGAAATTCAGTGTGTGTTTATTGTATAATACAATACAATACAATATCGTATCATACAAATCCTGAAGAACATTAGCTTCTGGGATCCTGTATTATTTGAGCTCTTTTTTTATGTACCAGCAGTGTCCACGAGTGAAGACAGACTGACAGCAGTACCTTTATCTTGGCCTCGTCGGGGCCTTTCGTGGACTCCTGCACTTTATTGCCCTGCTTTTCTCTCTGTCTGTACGTCTTCATTACGCCACACAGGAAGGCGCTCTTATTCTGCAACCAATCAAAGCAAAGGACATGACATCAGACAGGTCTGAACACACAACAAACCAGAAGAACACAGAAGCATTTTCATCAGTCTGAAAAAAGGCTTGGCAAATAAATCAGAACCTTTTCGCCAAATATTTCGTAAATATTCAGTTTGAAAGACATAAATAAACACAATGTCTTTAAGAAGTTAGGAAGAAGAAAAGAGTTATATGCATTTACATTCTTTATTGTTTTCCTATTGAACGAACTGTTTGCAATCCAATCACTTTATTTGCATCGATCACTGTGCAACCCGTCAAAATATTATTATTTTTAACTTGAAGACATTGTGGCGGAAATATATTAACCTACTATTGTTCAGTAGAACCTACTACTACAATTATTAATAGTTTATTTTTAAAGGAATAATCAAAAAAACATTTCTTTCATGTTTTACTGTTAATAGTAAATCCTAAGTTTGTTTAATTTTTCAGAAAAACAACAAATTCTGAGGAAAAAAATCATAAGGCTATTTGAATAAATTCGGCTGTTCTTATGCATTCCGATAATAAGAGATGCCAAAAGCACATCATTTAATAACAAGAAAACACACAGTGAAAAAACAAATCCCCCCCAAAAATTAAACAGAAATTGAAATTGGGATGTGTGTGTGAGTGGGTGTGTTTGTGTCTAAGTTAGTGTGTGTGTGTCACCTGCACATGTGAGAGGTCAGACTCCTTGAACTGCTGCAGCACAGACAGTGCTCCCTCCTCGTTAAACTCCCGCAGCGCATCCAACGCCCGCTCGTCCAGATCTGCGTACGCCACCAGCCCTGCACACACACACACCATCCATCAAGGCTGGACTGAAGCAGCAGTGAGGCTCAGATAGTCCGGTGCACAAACACAGTGCTCCAGATGCTCCGCTCAGACCCAGACGTCTCACCTGTCTGGAAGATGTTGTCCAGGCTCTCGGCCACCTTCTGAGGCAGACCAGCGTCCAGCAGAGTCTGGTAGTTCTCTGAGTGTGTGGCCGTCACATCCATGGGCTCCTCCTCTTCTTTCAGCAGACCGGAGCTGCCATTCACCTCAGCAGCCATTACTCTGAGACACACAGAGAGGGACATGAGTCAGTCACGTGATCGCAGATGCCTTCTCTAGAAGTTCAGGAAGCAGCTACAGGTTGTGTATGAGACCGAGAAGAGCACAGTAAAGTGTCATGAAACACCCGTTTCAGCACTGCTCTGGATCCGAAACAGAAACGAGCATGTACAACTATGAACTTAAACCCTGCCGAGTCAGGAGGCATGATCCCATAAACATGTGGTTAAGGGAACATCTCACATCGTCTGAATTCACCTCTGTGCATTGACAACACGGATAACTACATTTAGGATTGGTGTGAACTCACCATAAAAGCTTTACTGGATTTATTTCCAAAATCTGATATACGAAACATTATACAGCCTCATATAATAAAGTACACACACAAAACATGAATATATAAATACAAACACTTTAATCTATTATTTATTACTATACAAATATATTTATCACTTTTATAAATATGTTTATCAATTGTATTTATATAAAAGTATATTACATACAGATATGCTTATATATTTAAAATACACAATTTAAATGTCAAATTTAAATTACTATATAAACAAGTGTAGATGTTTTATGTAAAGCTTTCATACACACACACATATATATATATATATATATATATATATATATATACACACACACTCAATATTTTTTACATTTATATAGAATGTTTACTGCATATACGAATATGAAAATACTTTTATGTATACACATTATTACAAACAAACACGTGTGTGTGGGGGGGTGTTGTATATCATATAGAGAAACATTCATATTTCATAGTAATTACTGCATAATTATACATCTTAATATATATTTATAAAGCAACTTCATATTATACATGGTTAGTATCCATTGAATCATTACGCTCAGATGCTGGCAGACAGAAACAACATAAACACACGTGTGCTTACACTCAGACACACTGATAAAGCACGGGCGGGCACACACACACACACACACTCGCGCGCTTGTGTCGGTGATCCGCCCCCCTCACGCATGAGGCTAGCAGCAGCGATGCTAACGCGCGTGTCTGTGTGTGCATTAGCGCCTGTAACGGGTCGTTATCGCTCTGTAGCTCACACGTGACACCCGTTACCCGCCACACCCCCCGCCGCTCGCGGAATAAACCCGTTATAACGCGCCAAACCGGGAGACGGAGATTCCCGCGCCGCGCGGCCTACAGCAGCAGACAGACACAGTTCAAATAGACAAACCCGCCAAAAGCAGCGCCGCCGCGCGCTCTTCTCGCGGTCCCGGCGCCCGGGAATAGAGAGAGCGCTGCAGAGCGCTTCACGAGCGGCAGAACTCACCGAGACACGGTAAAACCTCCTCAGATCGAGCCACGAGACAGAGCGAGACGGTCCCGTCGCTCAAACAACAGCGCCACTTCCTCGCGCGGCGGACCGGCTGCGTCACGGCGCACGCCATGCGGGCGCGCGCACGCGCGGGGCGGGGCATCCGCGAGCACGTCCGCAAAGCTCTCGGCTCATATAAGCGTACATTATTATTTATGGCAGGGGTAGGCAAATTCGGTCCTGGAGGGCCGGTGTCCTGCAGAGTTTAGCTCCAACCCTAATCAAACACACCTGC
>JAUCMS010000128.1:2061839-2090512 GCA_032357445.1 Enteromius radiatus | reverse complement strand
GCCCTGACTGAGACAGAGAGGAACCACAGAGAGACAGAGTCCTGACTGAGACAGAGAGGAACCACAGAGAGACAGAGTCCTGACTGAGACAGAGCCCTGACTGAGACAGAGAGGAACCACAGAGAGAAAGAGCCCTGACCGAAGTGAACCAGATTCAGAGCATAATCTCCACACACACGTGAAGACGCTCAGTAGATTATGAATCATTATTTCTGAATGTTCTCAGGATGTTCCAACAATGCTTGTGTGATGCTTGTTTTTGTGAATACTGTGGGAATGTTACTTTTGAATGATCTCTGAGACTAAAACATGTGCTCATGTGTTGCTAGTAATAAGTCATTGCTCCCTAAAAACAGTAGCTAAATGCATTACTTCAGAGGCACCCCAGACTGCATATAAACAGACGGTTTAATCAGACGCATGCCCCTGGGCCAAACTTATGCTGTTCTGGGGTGTATTTCATATACTAATATACTAATATTACTAAAAGAGTTCAACTGAACTTCTGACCATAATGATGCCCAGGACTCTCTCTTAGTATCAGCAGGTGAGGGTCATATTCTGAGTTTGCATTACACTGTTTTTATTTGATTTGTGAGGAATAATGAATCTGTTTTTGTGTAATATTGAGTGAGATGAGTGAACACATGTTAATATTTAGTCTAGAACTACAGTACGATCATGTTCACCCACAACAGTCTGCTCTTACTCCTGATTTCTCTCAACATGGCAAGCCCAGAGCTGTCAGTCAGGACATGAGAAACCGAGGAACTGGAGTTACTTCTGAGTGAATCGGTGCGTTTGAGATGCACTACACTAGCCCGCCACCGGCGCTGAGCAAAGCCGGACACATGATCTTACCAGAATGCTTGGTTTCGCAAATTAATATGAAAATGAATAAGACGGGGTACGTTTTGTTTGACCTGGAATGCACTGGAATGATGGAAGCTCGTCAAAATGATGTTTTAATATAACGTACTTGTTCGAAGTGATGTCATTTCAGTTCGTTTTTTTTTTTTATTTCATTTGAAGTAAATCAGGGCCTTTAGTGTGAATGTTAGTGAAAGAGGATTTGTTCTCTTCCCTGCAGATCTTTCCCTGTGAGCTGGTCTTCTCATGACAGAGAGACCTCAACAATATCTCAAACTGTGCTGAGATCGGTCGAGAACATGACACCAGCTCAGAAGATCTCAGTATGACTCTTCAGCTCTAGACTCTCAGACTCAGAGTCTGGTTTATTCCTCCTGAGGAGTCTGTGGAGAAACATCGGAGCACCGTTTGATTAAGGTGAGACTAAAGAGTTATAAAAGAGCAACATCTGAGGAATCTGACGGTCGAGACAGGGACCATTCTGACCGACTCTCTCTCTCTCTCACACACACACACACACTCATGATCAGAGCAGATGATGAACAGCAGTAACTGAGCCACTCCATGCTCCTGAGACCCATCAGGTTACCATAGTAACAGCTGCAGAGAAGAGGCTGGGTGCTTCACGTTGCCATGGTGATGATGTCTAGAGAGGACCGTTGCACACCTGAGAGAGAGAGCACAGCACTGAGGGGTTCTGGTTGCTATGCAGCTGTCAAGAGTATTGTTGATGGTTGCTATGCTGTTTGGGTGTTTTGAGTAGTCACTATGCTGTTTCTAAGGTATTCAGAGTAGTTGCTATGCAGTTGCTAGGGTGTTATGTTTGTGTTTGTAGGTTAGAAGTTGCTATGTAGTTACTCTATAGTTGTAAGTTAAGGGTGTTGTGCGTGGTTGCTATGTTGTTGTTTGGGTGTTCTTAGAAGTTGCTATGCAGTTGTTTAGAGTAATCTTGGTGGTTGCTGTGTTGTTGCTAGGTTGTTCTGGTGAACTAGGGTGTTTTTGGTGATTATGGGTTTCCTGAGGAGTCGCTAAGCCAGTCTGAGTGGTTGCTATGACCTCCGTTTCATTCACCCGAATGAAGAACCGCCCACAGGGGCTCATACTTCTGACTGACATGTAAACAGGCCAATCAGCTCTAAGACGTTACAGCTCCTGTATGATCCGTCCAATACGAGATCTTACAGATATTTTAAAACAAAAACAAACAAACAAAAAAAAAAACACAGCACAGCCTGTCTGTATCTTACTTGTCAAATAAGGTTATATACTGAACACTGTCTATCTGTGAAACAACAAATACTAGATTTTTATTCCGAGTATTACGAGTGTAGACTCGCTGTAGAGCACTCGTCTGTGGCAGACTTATTTTAGAGTCAGGCAACTCAAGAAATAAGAAGTTGATACAATATTGTCTCTTTGCTCCATTTCCCTGACGAACAAAGCTGTGTGTTTCTTCAGTGGTATCTCGTCACTGAACGAATCAGTTGAATAATTGACCGTATAACTCATTACCACAGTGGCTTGCTTCCACCTACTGGCAATTTCTAGCAATCTCAAAGTGTGTATAGAGCCTGTGTGTTTAATTATACTTGACTGCTTCAAATACTAAAGCCACTTCAGCAATGCTACTATTAACTTATCTTTGGTTAGAAGTCAAGTCAAGCTTTATTGTCACTGCGCTACATGTGTGGACACACAGTGGAATGAAATGTTGTGTTTCGCAGGATTTTATAATCAATAAATACACTAGATGTAGAAACTATTTTTTAAACCTACACATGTAATTATACATATACTATAAATAATTGACTATACATACACATCACCTAAGACAGACTATACAAGTAGTTTACATAATAACTGTGCATAATGTGCAGAAAAGGTGTTTAAAGGATAAGAAGCAGATAGTGCGTTGACAAGCATTCGTTCAGTCTTTATTGGGTTCTTGTAACATGTTAATAAGTGTTAGTAAGAAAGTGTCTGGTGCTTATAGAGGTGAAAGAAAGTGTTTCTACAGCCCACTCACCTGTGTCTAATGCACTTTCTTACTAACACTTATTAACATGTTACAAGAACCCAATAAAGACTGAACGAATGCTTGTCAACGCACCACAAATCATTTTGCACTATCTGCTTCTTATCCTTTAAACACCTTTTCTGCACATTATGCACAGTTATTATGTAAACTACTTGTATAGTCTGTCTTAGGTGATGTGTATGTATAGTCAATTATTTATAGTATATGTATAATTACATGTGTAGGTTTAAAAAATAGTTTCTACATCTAGTGTATTTATTGATTATAAAATCCTGCGAAACACAACATTTCATTCCACTGTGTGTCCACACATGTAGCGCAGTGACAATAAAGCTTGACTTGACTCGACCTGACTAATGCTTACTTATAAAGCCTTGATTAATTTGGCTCTTTGAGCTTTGAACACTCTATACACCCACACGTGTTCTGCGCTCCTCTGAAGCAGGTCTTTTAACTGTTTCAACAACTCGGCTTAAAACATTGTGTAATCGGGCTTTCTCTTCATTGGCTCCTGTATTGTGGATTTCCCAGCCCTCTAAAATAAAAAATGCAGACCCCTTACTGTTTTTAAATCTTCTCTTAATACTTACTTTTTTAGGTTGGCTTTTATGTGATCAAAGTCATTGCTTACTGCATTTTTATATTAAACTTGTATTGAATAGATGTTTGTATTGTCTGTACTCTTGTGCGTATCGTTTTAATTTTATTTTTATACATGTATGGTCTGAGATGAAATTTTAAAGTCACTATATAAAATAAAGTTTATTATTATTATTATCATTAGGGTGAAAGATCCGATGTACTGGACGGATTCTGCGTGTATGTCTTTTCTGGCACTTCTGTAAAACACTTCATTTATTAAAACTTTGAAGTTTAAATTACCTTTTGACTCCTTCCTCGTTTGAATCTGACTCCAATTTTACTTTCTCTGAGAAAATTACAATTATTAAATTTAGGTGCTGATCTCAAATTTAGTTATTTCAATTTAGAAAGCCTGATTCTTTTAAAATATGTCATACTCTCCGTTACTCTTCAAGTGGGCGAGTCAACCCATCTGAGTCTACTCCGGCCGGGCCGCAGTACTGTAAGAACACAAGCTTGCTAAACTGGTAAACTATTCAGCGGTTGGAGGGACTTAGCCTGGTCATACCCAACTTAATAATTCCAGTAATAGGCAGAAATCAGAGAGTCTTCAGATAAACACGCTAAAGACCATTATTTATTGCGCTCCCATTTGCTCTATTTTAGCCGAGACTTATGCGCGCTATATCCTCTTCCCATACTCTACTTGAAATAAGATTTCAACAATTTAAAATGAATCAAGAAATAATGTTTATTATGCCAGACATATTAAAATATAAATTAAAAACATCCAATCAATAAGTCAATTAAAAAAGATTGTTACACAATGGATCAGCATAAAACATAAAATCAAATAAGAAAATGGTTGAGAGAATCATCATACCTGGCAAAGTAGAGAGACTCACGTGTAGTGCGGGAAGATCTGGTTACAGAAAACTTCCTTCAATGTTTTGCCAATCCTCTTTAAATACTCAAATCTTAACAAAAAGACATAAATTTGGTCATCAAGCCTTTTGCTGTGGAGCCACCTGTTTTAGGGGGAAGAAATTTACCATCTGATATGGACCTGAGGGGCAGAGCCTCCTCAGTGGAACAAAATCTTCCTCAGATTTGAATTCTTTATTTTTGATTTATTCTACTGATGTGAGAATGAGACCACAATTTCAACCACACTGAGACCATGAAAATGAGACTAAATATGACTATGTTCTGAATATGTACTGAGAAAATATATACATTGCATTATACACCTTTCTCCCAGCAGGTCTACGTCACCTTCCATTGACCTGGTCTGTAAGCTCAGAGGGACCCCAGGGGGTCTTGTGTGCACGCGGGAACAGAGAACAGATGCTGTTCCCTCTAGATTACTCCCCTAGATTGGAGGGAGTAAATTGTTTTATTGTCTTGTCCTGGGCTGTGGAGCAGTTCCTGAGTTTTGGGCTTTATGAGGAGATCAAAGCACCCTTACAAGGGTGTTGTTCGTAGTTGATATGTTGATAGCATGTTTCCAGTAGTTACTCTGTGGTTGCTAGGGTTTTCTGATTAGTTGTTCTGTGGTTGCTAGGGTGTTGTTCATAGGTGATATGTTGCCAGGGTGTTTTCAGTAGTTGCTCTGTGGTTGCTAGGGTGTTCCAAGTAGTTGCTTTGTGGTTGCTAAGGTGTTGTTCATAGGTGATATGTTGCCAGAGTGTTCCCAGTAGTTGCTCTGTGGTTGCTAGGGTGTTGTTCATAGTTGATATGTTGCCAGAGTGTTCCCAGTAGTTGCTCTGTGGTTGCTAGGGTGTTGTTCATAGTTGATATGTTGCCAGAGTGTTCCCAGTAGTTGCTCTGTGGTTGTTAGGGTGTTGTTAATAGTTTAAATTTTTCGAGTGTTTTCAGAGAATTCAGAGATTGTTTACAGGTGATATGTTTCCAGGGTGTTCCCAGTAGTTTCTCTGTGGTTGCTAGTCATTGTTAATCATTGAAATATTGTTGATATGATGAGTGACTTGCCGAACAGCTAAATATATGAATACGAGTGTTCTTCAGCAGCAGGAGCGTGTGAAAGAACAGCGCTCCGACAGACCGCAGTGAGCTTGAGTAGTTTGGGTTGAGTTTTCAGCTGCTGAGAGCTGTTCCCCGTGGAGCTGAACTGCACTCTTGAGTCCGCTGGCATTTCAGTGTGACGCAGGAGCACAGCTGTAATCCCCGAGCGCCCACTTTCTCATTCACGCCAGCGCCATCATGTGACTCACAATATTCAACAGTGCAATTACCTTCTCTTGGCTTGAGAGAAACAAGCCAAAAACCCACACAAAGCTTTGAGTGGCACATTCATACCGTCATGAGGAATGAAATAACAGCCCTGCACACAATTACTCCCTTCGCACCGAGAGCATTCAGCATTTACATCCAGCCCTCTCCGGCATGAGAACCGATGCAGTGCATTATGGGTCGCGCTCTAAATGCCACTGACTAAATGTATGACACACATGCGCTTTGACTCAAACAAAGGGATGGAAATGAGTGGTGAGGGGAAGCATATGGAGAGGGTGATAGATGAAAAGAATAGTTAACCATCATCATCACCTTCATCATCATTACAGAAATTCTGTGATCATATGGTGTGTCTTTATTATATTTACAGCCTACATAGCAACCACTCAGAACACCCTAGCAACTATAGCATGCATCAACAACTCTTTACTGATACCAACTATTAAGAACACCCTGGGAAACTATATAGTAACCACTCAGAACACCCTGGAAATTGCACACACACACGGTAGCGTGTTTTATAATTAAATACGATTGAGTTAATGAGTTAGCTGCAATGTCCAGCGGTTCAGGTTGGTTTCCGCTCTTTTAAATTAATAGAGATCCTGTAAACAAAGGACATTTTGTTTTATCTCTAAACAGGCTAATTTCCTGAAAGGTGCTAATGACCAAATTATAGATAAGTTAGTCATTTGTTTTATTCCGTTTTGCTCATAATTAGACCCAGTGGAAACAAGCCCTTTGGGTAAATTAATTGTAAACTATTTTCATATTGATATAATTTTTAATTTTCCCAATATCTCAACTTCTGACTCAACCAATCATTTGAGTTTGGGGCGGGACTGAAATGTTTGACTGTCCAATGACAGGTGGAGGGGGAGTGTTCAGGAAACCCAACAGTTATTATTTTTTTAGTAGTGCACACATGACTTTTATTCAGGAAAGTAAAGAACAGACACTGTAATGTTTATTTCTTTTATTTTATTAGAAATGAGACTCCTTCACCTATTGTTCTTAAAACTGTACAATCACAAGAGGAAGTGAAATAGACAGAGACTCTGGTGCTGGAGATTCAGACAGACATCGGGAACCTCACGCGAACGTAGAGACGCAAGGAAGGATATCAGCACACACACAGAGACAAACAGGTTTATAAAACAAGAGACCGTACAAACAACAGAGGGTTCAGGGTCTCGCCAATATGGAGGAATCAAGTAAAAAACTCATTTTCCTGAAGCACAGTCAGATATATCTCTAGGCTATTACTCTGATATTATATTTTTCTTTCCTGAAAGTTCTTTTAGCAGCAAGACACAACGTCTTGTTTTGTCCTTCTCACTTAATAGCTAACATAGTCCAAGAACAGTGTTATCATAAAGATTTCTATATGCTCTATAAAGATGATATAAAACTCTGAAAATGGTTAACAAAAACCTGCCAGGATTCTAATGTCAGTCCTGCTTGGGCATCAAGCATCTGTCCTCATATTGCACTGATGCCAGTCTATTGTTTGGCATAACTACTGCACTGGGAATTCCTCCTGCCGGCGCTGCGGATGTTCACAGGTGGGCAGGAGCCCATATCGTGTGCTGGGGAACGTTCACTAGGCCGTAGAAAGAGCCATTGGTGGGATTGGAGGGAACACAGTGGTCTGATCCAATGGAGCGGAGGAGGAAACAACAGCTCGTCCTCAAAGAGTCCAAGGCTACACAGTCACTGCTGCTCCAACTACATTACCCAGAATGCTGAGAACATCAGCTGCTCATGCTGGGATAGTTCGTCCTGCTGCTGCTTCGGGAATGAACGGACGGTTTCATACCGTACTTAAAAATAAACTTTCGATGAACACAGGTGTAAAGACAAGAGGAGAAACACAATCATAAAAATCATAAGAACAAAGAAATAACATTTATAATAATAAGTGCTTACAATAACAACAGAGGAATCATGGAAAGTAAAGGCTCAGCTCTTTATAGTCAAGTTTTCAGTACAATTATTTCCCCAAAGTTTGATGGAAGCGTCCAGAAATGCTTTACGCAGAGCGCTAAAAACAAAGAGCACAGCGACGGCAGTTGATCTGTGTCCATTCAGCACAGCTAGCAACCCCTAAGAGGCTCATGAGAGACATCGGCCTCTTGACTGAAGAGAACGCTCTGGAAGGGGCTGTCAAGGGCCAAACTCGAGCAGCCAAGAAAGCGGTCAACCCTCCTGCGGGAAGATTTGCACCATTCCAAGAAAGGAATTGCGGAAAAATGAAAGGGCACAGGCGGGCATCCACACCACCTCCTGAACCAGATGGAAGCGTGTCGGGAAAAGCTCTCGATGAACCAACCAGAATCTCTCCGAGCACGGAGTTCGGAGAAACCTTTCTCCCTGTTCAGACGCCTTCTAATGACTGAGGTCAGTGTCATCTTAAGCTGAGAGCTACTTCTGAAGCCAGAGAGACACATATTCAAATGACAGACGGGTACAGCGCTCCCCTCACGGGTTCTTCTCTACCTCCCTGCCCTCTGTATGCTCATCCCTTCATTTCCGCTCTCTTTCCCAAATCAAAAGCAGACCGTGGTGTTCAGGGTTAAATGCTGTGCCCTCACACCTCCGTCTGCAGGTCGATGATATCTTGGCCCACCAGAGGGATGGTCGCTCCGGCCTTCTCCCATTCCATGCCCTGGAGATCCAGAGGAGACGCCTGCAGCGGCTCCATGTCCTTCCGGACCCAGGCAGGAGGAGACGCCTGTGACCTGCTCATGCTCTCCCAGGACCGGTCCATTGCTCCCTGCTGCTTATCCTGGAAAGAGACATTGGAACAGTGTTAGAGACCCTGTAGGAATGACAAAAAAACATCACACGAAGTCGAAAGACTGAGACACTTACGCTGTGGTTTGTCTTGTCGCTTCCAGCCGAGGAAACGCTCCATCTGACGGACTGCAGAGAGAATAGAGCATTACTCTAAAGACCGAACCATGAAAGAAAGTGAAGAAGGTAAATTATGTCTGCACTAATCAGTTCCACACACGACAATATAGTTCGGCGGCTCACCTTGCTGTCAGATGCCGGCGACTCCCTGTCCTTCTCAGCGTGATGTACCTTCCTGTTGAGGTCCTGGAACATGTTCTGATGGCGTTTCCGTGTGTGCATGATCTTCTACATGAGAGAATGGATCGGTTAGAGCTACACTGTTATAGATTTAAATTCATGCAACTCTACAGTGGAAAACTCTGTAATTAAGGTGAGTAATTACCTCAAAATCCAGTTCTGCGTAACGGGATTTCTGCCTCTGTGAGAGTTAAACAGAAAGACTTTAGCGTCATGTACATCATCATCGGATACAGTGTTCAACGAATAGTAAATGTTGTTTCTTACCCCCTCGCTGACTTCTAGAGAACTCATGGACAAGGTGGAGATGGTTTCGCTCTTGGACATCATGGAGTTCATGGAGTCGAAAGTGTCGCCCAGACTGCTGGTCACATGGCTCTCGCTGGAGATGTTGTGGATGTTCTGAATGGGCGAGTCTCGCTCCGAATACGATACGCTGACGCGGTCTGCGGGGAGGGTCTTGACGGCGTAGGCTGCTTGCGGTTCAGCATAGGTTCCGCTCAGATGCATGAGACGGGCCTGTGGGAGCTCAGTGTTGATGTTGTATTTGCTGGAGCTGCTGGAGTCATCCTTGGGTTTGGCACGGAGGGTGGAGGTGGTGTTGGGCAGGAGCACATAACCGCTGCCATCCTGACAGACGCTCTCGGCCTGAGCAAGGGCCAGATCGGCATCCAGCTGCTTGAAGAGCTCGCTGTCACACACGTAGATGGGTTTACCGCAGGATGGGTCCACTACGCGACCTTTCTCTCTCCGCAGGGTGAGTGTGTGGCTGGAGTACTCAGGGACGGGGGGAATGTGGCTCTTTCCGCTGGGGTTGGGAAGGGTGTGGAAGTTCGGGCCGAGGGGAAGGGGCATCTGTGGAGGGGGCATTTTCTCCTCGGAGGAGCTCTTCATTCCACCTGAAGGGAGGCAGAGAGGCAGGTCAGATCATGAGGCATGGATAAGCTCCCTTAGTTTCTTATTACAAAACGTAAGAACACGTCCAATCCTGCTTCTGGAGGGCCAGTGCAAAGATTAGTTTACAGTTTCTAGTAATCCCAAAAAGCTTGATTAGCTGATTCAGCTGTGTTTAATTACGGTTGTAGCTAAACTCTCCAGCAACAGGTTTGGACACCACCGTATGAATGTGGCGATCTTTTGTTTATATGCTCACCTGGTCTGTTTGAGTCGGCATCCTTCTCAAAGTCAGACTGCACACAAGAAAGAAAAAAGAAGTTAGAGTTATAAACACCGTTGTTAAAATGTAAAGCGCATGAGAATACTTGCATGCAGACTCACCACGAGCTGCGTGTGGCCGTTCTGCAGGGAGCTGCCGGAGTCACCGTTCCCATCATCTTTGCGGTCCACAACACGGCATTTCACTGCCTCTTGAACCTAACAAACACACATTTATGAGCTCAGACACACAAAAAGACCTGTTAAACACACATGTGCTTTGACTGAGAGTGTACTGACCTCTCTGCGCAGGATGCAGTGCACCATGACAATGATGAATCCCTCCAGAGAGTCGAAGACAGCAAAGAGGATCTGGAACAGAGCGGAGCGGCGGTCTGTGATGGCCAACACAGCAGACATCCAGGTCAGCGCGAGAAGAGGGAGAACCACACAGGAGCTCCACAGCGACGCCCTGCAGGACAGTGCATTTAATACAACATGCTCCAGACGTTCCAGTCTGACTGGTGTTTAATCAGGTGTGTATAGTATTTCTTACCCAGCCCTCTCTTTCAGCTTAACATCTGTGATGCCGTCCTTGGACACAAGCTTGTTGAAAACCAGGATTCCAATCACCATGTTGACCTGAAAACACAGAGATGTCAGTGAAGGCTCAACACTGCACATGCGGCTGATCATGCAGTGACCACGAGATGCTCCTCACCAGAACGACAGCAGCTGCCGGACCCACGAATGAGTACAAGAGACCGCCTTCAAGAGACAACCAGCAGCTGAAGAGAAAGAAGAAGAAACATCAGGGTTAAACTCGCAAAGACACTGGAGGAAAGAGAAAGACGGGAAACAAGTTGGGAAATACTCACTAGTTGACGGTGCCATAACCTTTGGCTTTGGTGAAGCCGACCGAAATAGCGACGACTAAAGCGGGCAAACCTGAGAGAGAAACCAGAGAGAGTTAACACCCCGTCACACACTACACTGTCTAGAATCAACAACCAGTGATGGGGGAAAACATAAAGCATTACAATATTGTGGTCCTCCCAAACAAAGTAACTGATTACATTACTTAGCATTTTATGGAAAGGAGTGTGTTACGTTACTTTTGAGGTAGGCAACCCCAGAGCTGTCAGCCAATACATGAGTAACTGGAGATACGTGTTTTTAAAAAGTCAGATATTTCCTTCTAAAATAAAAAGTAATGCGTTACTTTATTAGTTACTTCAAAAAAGTAACCTGATTGTGTGTTATTTGTAATGCGTTACCCCCAGCACTGTCAACAGCACACACACACTCACCCCATCCCAGACACAGGAAGCGTTTGCGGATGATGCGGTTACGCAGGCGGCCTGTAACGGCCATGTAGGACTGCCACGCCTCGGTCAGGACCCAGCAGAACGAGGACAGGAAGAAGAAATGCAGGAACGCCGCCACCAGCGTACACATGACCTTGTTGCGCGCTTGAGTCTGACCAATCAGAATCAGAGCGTTTGAGCAGATGATTGACAGACAGAAGTTGATCAGGATCACTGAGCGCTCAGAACGGATGTACCTGAGAAGAAGAGGAGGAAAAACTATGAATAAAATTCAAACATTTTAGTATTGAAATAGACAGAAATAAATCCAAATAATTCTAACAAAATAGATACAGAATTTGACACAATTGTAGTTTTACTTTGGTCTTTATGATGAGCTTTTAAGTTTGTAATATTTGATGTTTTGGTCATACTTCATTTTAAGGTCACGTCTCAGGATTAGCTAATGATAAACTTTTGGTAACAATCAGCCAATATGCTAGCAACATGCATGCTAGGTTAAACTTTTTTTTTTTTTTTAATTTAGTGCTACCATGCTTCTAGACTCACGTAACTGCGTAAATGTAAAAACACACAGTAAGGTAGTGAAGATCTATTTTATGGGTTCATGACATTAAAACGTTTCCAATACATTTTGATGCAACCAATTAATAAACCACACATCAATTAAATCATATCAATAAATCAGTAAATCAAGAATTTAAGTTTCTTACTTCCACACAGAGACGTAGATGATGATGAGGAGGAGGAGGGTGAGAGACGACACCCCGCATCCCACAATCATCGTAACCGATGGCAACAGAGACTTATCCATGTTCTGTGAAGAAACACAGTAACATTAGAGTCAATGCACACACACACACACACACAGAGCTCCCTCTGGACAGAATGACTGGCAGAAACAGGGCAGCTGATGTGAAGGAGACGTGAAGGTGAGAGAGATGCTCCACATTCCTTCACTGCTGCTCCACATTAGCACTGTTAAACGATCGCAGGTGTGTGTGTGTGTCCTGCAGGTGGACAATTTTCACCTTTGAAAATATTAGTGTAACACACTTCACACACACCACAGTATGAGTGTGTTATATTATGAGCTGCTTTCCACCTTCATTTGCCCTTGTAGAGTGAAACGCACCACCATATTTCCTCTCTAAAGAGTAAAGACACACACACACACACACACACACTGAAGGCATGTAACAGGTTTATTGAACCCGCTAGCACTGCGCGACGCGACGCGTCCAAACAGCGTGTGTGATTATAAACGGAAGCGTCTCGTCGCGTTGCAGTGCAGGGCTGTTTTTTCTCTGGTGCTGATAATTACAGCTCAGGCTGCGGATGCGGTTGCCATGGCAACTGCTTCTGCGCCAAAAAGATCAAAAACAACGATCCCGATCAAACGAACGCATTAAAGCACCGAACAAATACACGAATGAAAACAATCGGATCCATCATCGATCATCAGATTCCTGAAGAGGATTAAATGTCGTGATGAGAAGCGATCGATCACACACAGCATCTTTATATTAGCTTTCAAGCAAACCGTCTATAGATAAAGACTGAAGCCATGTTGAAGACGATCAGATCCGATCACGCGATGATCGACGATGAACGAGGCTCTGATAAACGCTGTTCGGTTAACGACAGCGTCGCTTCATTTTCTCTCTCTCACACACACACACACACGACGACACTCACAGAGACGGTCCGGTGATGATCGGACTCTTACCGGATCGGGGTTCGGTCTTGCGATCACGGCGAAGGTGGACAGTCCGTCACACACGCACACTGTGCTGGAGTCGCGCGCCACCGATCTGCAGCCGCGCGCGGACCAGGAGCCGAGCAGAGACGCGCTGCACACACACACACACACAAGCGTTAGATACACTGTTAAATGAACCGCGCACACACACTCAGCAGCAGAGCAGCTCATTCAGACACACACACACACACACACACACACACTCCAGACCACAGTACAGTGATGTTCTCAGATGTATGTGAATGCACATTACTAATCAAAAATGATATATTTACGTTTACTGTAGGATCTTTACTTTATAGTCTAATGATTTTTTTGTCATAAAAGAAAAACAAATTTTGATCCATAAAATGTATTGTTGTCTGTTTCTACAGATAATGCCTGCTGCTGTGCTCCAGATGTTGTGTTATTCAAATGGTATCTTGTAAATTTAGCAGCTTCTTTGATTTTATAAAATAAAGGTTCTTCACTGCCAAGAATCGTTACCATCCATAACACTAAAGGCTCTTTAAAAGGTTCTTCTGTTTATTGAGATGTTCTTCACACTAAGTAAAATGTTTATTTTAAGAACTGAAAGGTTCTTCTCTTGAATCACTGAATGCTTATTCTGAAACGCAGTAAATATTCCTCATGCGTGTCATTTTGATTATTTTTCCTGGCGTTACTGGCCGTCCTGTCAGGATGCGTGCTGGTGTCGTGTGTATTTGGCAATATTGCATGTAAAACTGTGATTAATCGCTTTGTTTCTCTTTTGTAAGTTACTTAAGATAAGTGTCAGATAAAGTCCTGATGTTCCTCAACAGATCTTCACACAATATGAAATGATCTGATAGCACAGAAACAGAACTGTGTAAATGTGTGATCCCCATCTCTCTGTGTGTGTGTGTGTGTGTGTGTGTTTGGCACGGGTCTGATGGCAGGTGGTTGAGCTCATGTCCTGTGAGAGACACAGACTCCTCCATCACACAATCACACCAGTGTCACGGAGAGCTGTGCTTCTGGATGCTGATTGGTCGATCCAAAATCAGAATGTTTAAAACATCCATTCTTAAAAAAATGTTTTAAATGTGTTTTTCTCTTTGTTATGTGAGAAAACATGAAGGGGATGTTTAAAACCTTATGTTAACTAAGTACTCTCTGAAACTAAGAGTGTTTAAAAGAACATTACACAAATATCCAGCTAAAATGTTTCAGAAAAATGTTCCAAGAATAATATTAGAGATTGAATGGTTTTTCCTGGAACAATGTTTGTTGTCAGTTTTTGCCGGAACATTCTGAGAACATTCCCTGTAACAGAATGTAGTTTGAATTAAAATCTGTAAAATATCAAAATATACATTTTTTGATACTAATAGATGGCTGGAGTTAAGAGATCTGATTGCTTTGATAACAAGGTTCCCATCTCTGTTCAGAAGTGTGTGTGTGTGTGTGTGTGTGTGTGTGAGTGTTTGTGTGGGCAGTGGATTGTGAAAACAGCCATTGAAGGTTTTGAATGTTCTGTGAATATTCATGAGGTCATAAGTGATGTGTGTCAGGGGGCGGGGATGCTTTTGCATATGATTAGCGGTTGTCAGGGAGGTGTGGAGATGACACACTGTACCGAGGGCAGGAGAGAGTGTGTGACCTTTAGAGCTGTGACAGCGCACACACACATACACACACACACACACACACGTTCCACCCACCTCTCGCTCTCGTCCCAGGCGATGCAGGTCTCGTTCACAGTGCCCTGTAGAGAGAGAGAGAGAGACGGGCGAGAGAGGTCTGGTTAGGGGGAGTTTGATCTGTGTCATATGTCACTTCCTTCATAGTCTTGCACACACACATACACAGAACAGCATCTGTGCTCGGGTTTCCATGGCGACTCACATTGTGCAGGTGAGGGAAGTCGATCTCGACAGGTGCAGACAGGAAACCAGGGTTGGGCTTCACCGTTACTGTGACAACCTTTGAGTTGAGCAGTGTGTTGTTGCTAGGAGACAGAGAGACGATCGATCGGTCAGAGTCGTATTGATCAGGAGTTCAGACACATTTCACCTCACCACTGATCTCTGCTTTGATTTTCCTTTATTATCTGCTATAATATCAGGTGTTTTAATAAAAACAATACAATTACACATGTAAAGTAAATAATGAATAAAACCATTATTTCATGAATTAAAATCAACCAAAACAAACAGAATAAATAGGTTTTTTTAATTAATTTTATAAAATTAATATAATATAATATATATATATAATAAATAAAACAATATTGATTAGTATGAAGTGAATGCCCTAATCTGCACTTTATCTCTTTGTATTGAACTGAATATTAGCACAAAACCAGTCATAAGTGTAATTTTTGTATTAGCTGAATAAATCATCTCTCCATTGATGTCTGGTTTGTGAGGAGAGGACAATATCTGTGATAGAACTTTTAGAAATCTGGAATCTGAAGGTGTAAAAAAATCTAATTATTGAGGAAAACGTCCAAATAAAGTTCTTAGCGATGCATATCACAAAGTTTTGATATATTCACAGTAGGGCATTAACAAAATATCTTCACGGAATATGATCTTTAATTAATATCCTAATGCTTTTTGTCATAAAAGAAAAACTTGACTGATACAATGTTATTGTTGTCTATTTCTACAAATACACCTGAGCTGCTGATGACTGCTGCTGTGCTCCGAAGGCACAAAAACATAACATGTGATTATGATCAGGAAATTGATATGAAGTTCAGCAGAATGCAAGCAATGTTTGAACTCTTGTACCTCTGGAAGGACAGGATGGGAGCCAGGTTTCTGTAGAGAACGATCCCGGTGACAAACCCAGTGCTCTGCTCAGCATCTACACACACATTCAGAGCCACGTTAGTCTCCTTACATACTCCAGACTGTGTGTGTGAGAGAGTGTGTGTGTGTGTACCTGGCACGTCTAGACTCAGAGCGCTGCGGGACACTGTGACTTTCTCCTCTGAGTTGCGAACCCAGTCGATCATCCCCCTCCAGCCCTTCAGAGGGAAGGTCACGTCAGAGGTCATGGTGCGAGGACGCTTCTGGACACTGAGCTCTGAAGAGATGGTCAGAAAGCACAGTCAGAAACACACACTCATATATCCACCTGCTGCCTCGTACTCCTGACCCGTCTCACACTCACCAAGATTTTCAGTGACCTCGTAGATGTCCTGGAAATCTCTCATCTGACGTCCGATCATGTCAATGAAGTCCTCGATCAGACTGAAGAATTCCTTGATGTTTGCGCCCATCTGCAGCAGAGCAAACCAGCACTGTTAGCACTCTACTTAAAACTACTTTCTTTCATTTAAATAAAGCTTAAATAAAATGAAATTCAAATATTTGATTAAAAGCTTAAACCTCAATTTGTTTTGTCTTGGCAAGTAACTGAAATAAAATCCATTTTATTTAATAAATTGAAGTAGTAAACTAAAAATAAAGCTGAAATTGCATATAATTCAAATGTAATAATAAGCATAATTATAAAATATAATTGATCAAATTCTATCCAAAGTGACTTACAAATGAGGACAATAGAAAGCTTCAAATTCAACAAAGGCTCTGTTAACTTAACGTTTTTTAAAAAAGAAAGAAAAGAAATCAAGTAGATAAAATAGAAATAGAGACTGCTAGTTAGAGGGTTTGTGTGTGTATGGGATAAACTGATTGAAATTACTCATAAATAGTGTATAAATAGTACTAAATGAAGAGGTTGTAAATACGCACAGAGAATCGTCCTCTGCTCTGATTCATGTCTGACGTGTGTGTGTGGGCAGTGTCTGCTGTCACAGATTGCCATGTGGGTGCTCGATTTCTCTGCTTCTGTATTTCTCTTTTTGGTATGAAGACACAATGTGCATGTGAGAGGACACATACTTCACACACACTCACCAGTTGAGCTTCATCCCATTTCTCTTTGTGTGTCTCCTGCAGTAAGTTACTGATGGTGTGAGCGTAATTCTGTGGGTCAAACAAATCAGTGTTATCAGATCAGAGTTTCTATAACACGCATATCTCCAATCGTCATTGTGCTGTTGTTTGTGTACCTCCACATCCGCATTGCTCAGGCTCATCTTCGAGCCTCTGAAGATCTCTGTACTGTTCCTCAGGACCTCCATCACTGCCAGCAGGTCACCACTGTACTTCATGTTATCTGTGGAGGCCATCCTCACTTTAGACAGCACCTCAGACACACCATCCACCAGCTGGCCGCTCTGAGACCGAGTCACGTGATCACGCATCTGGAGGGAGAAGACGCTTGAGAATCCAGTCCGCAAGCCTATGTTATGCTAACGTCAAGCACACGAGTAAATGGAGCTTACCAGGGTCTGGATGTCCTGGAATTCCTTGGAGATGCATTTGATGTGACTTGGGTTCTCCCAGAAGGCCAGACCTACAGCGTCCAGAGTGCATCTGCGCAGGATCAGGCCTGCAGGGGTCAGGGAGAGCAGGGTTAATGCACTGTCTCTTTTAATGAAATCAGGCCGTGACCCACATTCACACAGAAACTGGAGCGCTCGGATCAGTACCTGTGGCGTCAGAAGGGCAGGACACAGCAGACGTGTCGCCCGCGGGCGTCTTCTTCCACACCACACTGCCATAGTTCTCCTCTCCACAGATCTCGTGAGGTTCTGTAAGACACATTTTTATAAGCCCTCAAAACAGCTGACTTACTAAAGTACATATGAAGTAAAACACCCGGTTTGAGTTCTCACCTGGGCATCTCTTATCATTGCAGCTTCGCAGTTCTGATTTATCTCCGATGCAGGGCTCTCCGCCAAAGAAAGGTCCTTCACACGCTCTCTGTCTGAGCTGCTGGCCTCCACCACAAGACTTGCTGCAACTGCCCCATGAGCTCCACAACAGCCATCTTCCGTCCACTAGAGGGCGACAGCACACTTGAGTATCTTTCATTAAAAAATGTAAGGAGCACATTCATGCATTAGCAAGCGTTTGGGCAGGAGTACTGTACCTGGGCAGTCTCTGAGGAAGCAGTTGGTGGTTTCTTGCCATTCTCCTCTGCACTCCGAGCCTCCGTATGAAGGACCGTTACACTCACGAGTCCTCTGCATCGTTCCGTTTGAGCAAGAGGCAGAGCAAGGAGTCCATGCAGACCACTCATTCCAATGACCGTCAACTAAAGAGACGGGAAAGACAGAATACAGTTATTACTGAACAATCTTGTTGCGTTTGAATGGGCTTGTGTTATTTTGGCGAACAGTGCCACTGACCTGGGCAGACAGCAATGTTGCAGAACTTGGTCTGTTTGACAGCTCCGCGGCAGGGCTCTCCGCCATTCTTAGGCAGTTTGCAGGTACGGACACGGTCACGGTATCCACGGCCACATGTGGATGAGCACAAACTCCAGGGAGCCCATTCGTCCCACGCTCCGTTCACTGCAAACACAGCATGGTTAATCAAACCCTCGGCACCAGGTCCCAGAAGAACCAGTGCAGGCATTGTGTATATGCAATACCTGGGCAGGCGACGGTGTTGTTGCAAGGTCGATTCTCTCTCAAAGGGCCGGTGCACTGGGTGCTGTAAGTGGAAGTCGCGCAGGAACGGGAGCGAGTTTGCAAGCCTTCACCACAACTGACAGAACACACACTCCATGAAGACCACGTGTCCTGCTGGACTTCTTCTGCAGCATAACAAAGAGTCTGATTTAGCACAACACTTCCACATCTTCCAGACTGCTTTCTAGCACTGCAAAAGAGACACGCACCTTTCTGAGGGGCTTGGTTTGCCATGACAGTGCCATCAGCATCACGCCGCTGACCGATGATGGAACGCAGACCTTGACTTCTCTGTCGTACTTGACCTGCACAAATCAGCATAAAGATCAGACAACATGCTTGTGCAATCATTGTGGTGCACATTTGTGACTCTGGAGCACAAAAGTGTAGTGATATGCATTGCTAAGAACTTAATTTGAACAACTCAATTTTCTCAATATTTAGATTTGTTTTCACCCTCAGATTCAAATAGTTGTATCTCAGCCAAATGTTATCCTATCCTAACAAACCAGACATCAAAGGTAAGGTCATTTATTTAGCTTTCAGATGGAACTGACCGATGCAGGGCTGAGGGTTGCAGGCCCGTCCCTCCTCTACGACTCCCTCACAGACACCGTCCTCAGGCTGGCACACTCGGCTCCGCACCTGGACTCCTCCGCCGCACTCGTTACTGCACTCGGACCAGCGGCCCCATCCATTCCAGCCTTCTGCAAACACATCACACAGATATGCTTCATCACATCACTTCTGTTAAGTGCATATGGTGGGTGATTAATGCTGAAGAGGTGGATGAGATGAGGATATTCACTGTGAATGAGTCATGGTAATGCTGCTGACATCTGCTGGTCAGCTTTGGTATCTGCATGCAAACTTCAGGGGCATAATAGAGGCGTCAAATCAGCCTATTGGCGATCGATGTGGCATTGTTTTGTCATAAATGTAGGTCTGATGCTAGCTGTCATAACAGCAGGGTGAAAAGTCTCTCAGACAAACAAGAGCTTTTGAACCGTTCTAAACAAAAAAATACGCTTTGAAGGGCAAATGCCAGGACACCACATGAGGCGGTCGTTTTTAAAGGGTGAACTGCCTCTTGTACCCGAGGCGCTCTTTGGATGTGGTGCTTTTAGAGCCCGGCTAGTTGCTATGACAACCTCAAGCACAGGGCATTGATTGTTTAACGGAAGCTTGGGGAGCACGGCTATAGAGCAGCTGCTCCCACAGAACCACATCGATAGATGATTTTTCTCTTTTAGGAGAGCATAGAGTTTTGCCCGCTGGAATGAGTTGCTACTGAAACCTTGTATTTCACACACTTACTCATGATCTCGGCGTCGCGGTTGCTGTCTCTGATGGTGGGCGTGCACTTCTCGGTGTAGACTCCGCCCCTGTAGCAGCCACCTGTCCTCCTCTTGGGTGGCTCCCAGCACTGGCAGGGGGTCATCATGATGCCGCAGGGATTTCCATGGGTACTGGTGGCCAGGCAGTCTTCTAACCATTGGCACAACATCTCGCAGGCTGGCATGCTTGGGTTCCTCTTCCCTACCACCAGAAACTCGGCATTGAACTGGCTGCCTTCATCATTCCCTTCGTCTTCCTCTGTGGGGTCCATACCCAGACGTGGCATCACCTTCCGCACCTGCAGGAACTGTTTGCTGGACTCCAGGTAGGCCACCGCGGAGGAAGCATCGCACAGTCGGACCACCTCGTCGAAGCTCTCCATGCCCAGGTAGGTGCGAGAGGTCTCCAGGAACGAGTCGAACTGGAAGGTCCGGATCTGTCGTGGGGTGCAGGACTCGGTAGGCTTGGTGATCTTCATGTAGACGGTGTAGCGGCGAGGATCAGGGTTCTGCAGGGTCCAGGAGCAGGGCGATGACGGCAGGGCGGTCTTAGAGGAGAACACACCGAAGAAGCGGCTTTGCTCCAAGGTGGCACAGGTGGCAGATGCTGGACCGGAAGGAGTGCAGATGCTCGGGGAGAACATCACGCACATCCAAGCGCACAGCGCCAATGAGACAAACCGCCACTCCATGTTCTTGCTTCAGGAGGCCGGGTGGACCTTTTGATAGGAGTTAACTGGGCTTCTTTGATCTGGCAAGGGTTTGATGTGCTCACTACGTTAAATGCGGATGGAGGGTTTGATTCTTCACTGGATTGAAAGGGACATATCTGTGGGAAAACAAGAAACAGAAGGGACTCAGAGTTAGCACTTGTCAATCATTGTACGACAGTCATTGTAATTATCATAGTGGGACAGGTCTGCCATCTGAATCATATCACTAGTCGAGAGCTGTACCCTCCATTAGCATTAGTGTGCATTTGAAGAGCCCTGTCAGAGTGCTGCCGCTAATGCGCGCGCTGCCATTACACTCAGACTATAATTACAGTGCCCTTCACAGGAATCTCTCTCCGCATCGCTTTCTCGTTCTCTCCTGCCCACGCTTTCACACGTGGCAGAGCCGATTGCGTCAAACTGACGTCCACGAAGACTCAGCTCTCACCCACGAAAGTTCAGTGCTGGGAAGATTCTCACAGCGAGAGAGCAGGATATTTCTGCAGGAACACATGCCCCCTCCCTGACAGACTGCAGCAATCGCAGAACTTTTAAAGTCTGGCTGTTGCCATAGCTACAGGTGCTTGAAAACGTGTGGAGCATCTTTGTGCATTATAAGCAGCACCCCTCTCTTCCCGATCACAGTCCCTCACTCTATTATAGAACTTGCCTCATTTTCTGGCACCTCACTCTCTTTCGCTCAAAGACACTCATTCAGGAGCGAGATGAGAGAGCAGCTGTGAGAGGTCTTTTTCCAAAAACCAATGTCCTGTTATCTTCATCATCACCTTCCTCTTTCTTAACTGACAGTGTAAGACTGAAAAACTAAAGCTCAACAGTTGCATGAAATAAGATAAATTGTTGCTCTGCTCAGTTACATCACTAATGCAGCTCATGGCTGATTTTCTGCACTCCATTGAGTTTGAGAAACCGGAAACTATCAGCTCTACAGAAAACGAGAGTACTTCAGCTCTGCCACTCAACCTCTTTCTATACCCCAAATAGAGGGCTGAAATTACACATTACATCTGTAGTTATGGAAACAGCTGATTTTCGAAAGAGCTGAAGTAGAGTCAGCAGGAAGTGTGTGAAAAAGAGACAGACAGAGCAAGACGGAGGGATAGACAGATGCACATGAGTTTATGTGAAGCCAGCCCGCTCATTAACCCTTGATGTTCTCTAACCAGTCTGATCCTGGGATGAATGTTAGATTGTGTCTGATCTGAACAAACACAGACACTTTGTATTTAATCCTGGGAAAGTCTGAGACACACACGGCTTTGCCAAACACAGGCGGAGCCATCTGTGAGCTCAGATCTGCTGCTGAGCCATCTCAGTGTGTGTCTAGTGCAGTCAGAACAATAACACAAACACCCCATCACGGCGTGCATGACCAAACACACACTCTTTGACAACAACGCTCATTAACGGCATGCAGCTGCAGGAGGAATACTTTGCAAAAACACTTCTTTGTCCACGTGCCAAATGAATTAAACCATGCACGGAAGCAAAATCAGCAATAAAGCTGTTTGCAGTGAGATGCGATCAGAGAAGAAATAAATGAATTTCTCGCTATGTGCAAATAAATGACTGCGTGAGGGCTCAAAGTTGAGCCGATCGCTCGCGCACGCGCTGCAGACAGCATCAGCCAAACTCTGAAAAGAGGAGCGAAATTATCAGTGCGCAACAACTTTTCAAGTAAACACAGCATGCGGAGTGCATGAATTTTGACTTATCATAAAACGCGGTTAGATCTTCAGGCGCAGATGCTAAAAACTACTAAAGTGAACTAAAAACATTTGAGTATATCGTGCTTAAATAAGGATAAACATTAGATAATCTTTTTATAAGATAAGACGTTACCAAGAGTTCAAATACATCGGCAAACGATATTATTTTCACTAAAGACAGAAACATGCAAACTAAATACAAGACAAACAGAACAGTAACAGCTTATAGAAAGCGTCCCAGAACCTTGGACAGCGGCATAACTTAAGCGATGGTGTTTCAGGACCCTGGACAGCGGCACAAGTTAAGCGGCTGTCAAGAGCGTTTCTTCGGAACCATCCATCCATGCATGCATGCATGCAGACCTCCATCCAGCCTCACACCACACATCATCAGGTGGTTAAAGCACCACTGACTAAACCAAGTGTGCAGACCATCAATCACGTGCATAAAAACAAACGGCAGTTTCTGTTACCTG
The DNA here is from genome assembly GCA_032357445.1 of Enteromius radiatus. Lineage (NCBI taxonomy): Eukaryota > Metazoa > Chordata > Actinopteri > Cypriniformes > Cyprinidae > Enteromius > Enteromius radiatus. The sequence goes on along the minus strand of JAUCMS010000128.1, from coordinate 2,067,651 downwards.
TTACTGAGTTACTCTAGCGTGTCTAACAAGCGCTCTCCATCCGACAGTCTCAAAGTCTTCCGCGGGAATACTGGGATGCGGGAACGGGTCAAAACGCGTCCAGACGTCCCGGGCTGGATGTCCAAGTCTCGGTGCACTTCACTTCCACAAGCGCAATGGCACAAAGCGACTCTGACCAAACTCCAGAGAGTTTACTACCAACCTCTTCTAATGCTGCTGCTTCTGCTGCTTCTATATTCCAGTGAAAGCGAGCGAGCGAGCGAATAACGGGCAAAGAACGAACACGGAGCTCCGGAGGCTCGCTTTTCTCGGTCTGCTTTTTCTCCTGTCGCGGTTGGTACTTGTACTCTCGGCTTCGGAGTCTTGCTGCTTGTGGTCTGAAGTGTTTGAGTCGGAGTGGCGTGTGGCCTCCTCGCGCTGCCTTATAAACCCCTCCACCCTGCGTGGATCGCGCGCACCGGTGAATGAGACAGCGCGCGGGGGAGAGTGTGTGTGAGTGTGTGAGTGTGTGTGTGTGTGCGCGCGCGCGCACTGGACACACAGAAAGACGAAAGAGAGCGCGTATGTGCGCACAGTCCAGCGCAGGACCGGAAAGAGAGACTTCACGGCGCTTTCTCTCAATGACAGCGAGCGTTACATCATTACACCTGTTTGCCCACACTAATCAATACCACCGACACACATCAGACGATCAACAATCAATCAAACGCGTCTAAACAACAACATCACAACACGATATCATTACTGGAGAACATTTCACTTTTTTGTGTTATGTGCAATGTTAGTTACAACTTCTTTATTGAGAGATTAATAACACATTCTGAGTGAAAACACCAGTTCTGTCATAATCAAACTTCATACAGAATAATACATGTATTAAAAAAACAAAAGACTTAGTTGATGTAGTGTTATTTATTAATGTATTTTTGAGTTGTGTGTGTGTTAATACTATTTCACGCTTGTTTCAGTGAGTTACTTGACATTTCTTTGAAATTATTTCTGGGCTGCAATCATTTATAGCCCAATTTTCACTCTAAAGTTAAACTAAAGTTATTCTAAAACACCAAAGTAACACTTTACAATAAGGTGTCTTTTGTTAACATTACTTCATGTATTAACAAAAATGAACAAACGACGAACAATGCATTTATTACATTATTTATTATTCTTTGTTAGTGTTGCTCTTAGTGTGCTCTTAGTAATAGAGCTGTTCATTAATCTTAACAAGTATAACACGTGGTTTTTAATAATCCTGAAAGTTACATTAACTAAGATACTAATGGAAGTATTGTTCATTCTTCATGTTAACTAATGTTATATTAAAATGATATCAGCATCTCTTTTGGATAGTGTTGTTGTATATGTGTGTGTGTGTGTGTGTCTGTGTGTGTCTGTGTGTATATATATATATATATATATAGGGAAGCCAGTTTAATTACCATGATGTTGTGTATTTGTGGAGTGCCTGTTGTTAGAACTCCAGTGAACTTCATCTGGTTAAGTTTATTTGTTTTTCTGCTCGTCATGTGTCTGTGGGCGTTGTGCATTTCCCGCCAGGAGAGCCTGGTGGAGGCGGGAGAGTCGGCGGATTCTTCCCAGAGCCACCAACGTGACAGCATTACCACAGCAACTGAAAACAGCTCACACTGCTGTGTTTTCTCAGTGTCCAGCGCAATATTTACCCAAACCCCGCAAATGTGCCGTGTGTCCGAATAAGTGCCTCCGCTGAGGGCTCGATTCCCTCACAATTGCTGGAGAGCTTCAGCCAAACTCTGAGAATAAAGCAGAGCTGACAGTGAGAGCGCATTACTCACCGGCGGAAGCTAAGGTAGGAAAACACTTATTCAGTCATGCATGATTCACTGACCCTCCCTCACTCTGAGACGGAAGATGAAGGCCTGTAACCTGTGCTCAGGAAAATACCTCCTCGAGGTCTGCGTCACGTATTCACATCCAGCCAAACGCTCGCTCGCTGGAGGACATCTGGGCAGGACTGGTGTGTGAGTGAAACCCTGGGGTCAGAACACACACGTGAAGCCTGGGCCTTAATCACACACACACACACACACACACACACACACGCACACACACACACGCACACACTAGGCTGTGTGTGAATCACAGTCATACTGCTCTGCTGCCTCTAGAGGGCGCTGGGAAGCTCCGCCGCTCGCTGCAGGTTTGGTTAGAAGACATGATCATAACTACTCCATCTGTCTCCACCGATGGCCACAGAAGCAGACAAAAAAACAGCCTTTCACAAAAAGAATGAAGTGTAGGAGTCCAGGATCAGTCTTGGTGTCATTTCTACATAAAATTTCACATTTGATTCCCATTTGTTTAAAAATTTGGCTCTGGGCCAGTTGCCCCAAAATCACCACCCCACCCCACCCCACCCAATAGGAATTCCCCCCAAAAAAGAAACTATGTTATACTAAACATACTAAATCCATAAACTAAATGTTAACTGAAAAAAAACCTTTTCTTTTATTTCAGTTTGTTACTTAAATTAAAATAGAAAAAACTCAAACTATGAACAAAATAACATTATTTTTTGTTAGTAAAATAACAGAGTTATATTTTGCTAAAATAAAGCTTTTTAATTTTTTATTTAACATCAGTGAAGTATCCAATAATTCAAACTCTACAGCAAAAATATATTATATGTAAAATAAATATGAAGCACTTAAAGTGCTAAATGGTAGCATGCATTTTACTGACTTAAATAGATATTTTTGTCATTTAACATCTCCCTGTAGTCAGACTGTAATGTCTGAGAACTGTAATAATTGATCATGAAAACAATGCCACAATGCAACAGAAACAGTTTGTCCTAAAAACACATTTCCTCTTCTTCACAAGGAATTTGTATATATATATATATTTTTTATAAGTAGGGTGAAAAAGGAGCCAGACCTCTTTATGAGATCCATCCAATTACCTGAGGATACAAAAGCTGCTGCCACACAAACCCTGAGCCTGTTCAGAACCAGCTGATTCAGGCCAGATCCTCCCGGGGCTCGAAATGGGTCAAACCTGACCGGAGCAGACCGGAAATTACCAGAACACACACAATACAGCTGCGCTTATCTTTCAGATGAGACACACGCTCTCTCTCTCACACACACACACACACATGCTCTCACACACACATGCTCTCACACACACACACACACACACTTTGAGTTTCAAAAGCAGGATGAGTGTTTGGAGAAGTGAGAGGAGAAGCTGGTGTGTGGGATCAGGTTTGGTGATGGTGACTCAGCTGCACGTGTGTGTACGGTGTGTGTGTGTGTGTGTGTGTGTGTAGGAGAGCCCACTCACAGAAGGAAACTCCTGGATGAGTTGTGAGGGATCCCGCCCCGGCCCTAACAAGGGCCCTACACAGTAAACACACGCAGCTCAGAGCGGGTGAGACGACTGCGGCATGAGTGTGTGCAGGTTTGTACGGTTCACTATAACACTGGGATGTTGCTTAATCCACACATTACTTTTTTACATTGACTGTAATATGCTAGACAATGTAATAACTACACAATGTTGTCTTTCACTGGATTTCAGCGGATGGATGCTGAGGATATCCTGCATGAATTCATACATGTTGACGAGACAGGGTTCATCCTCACAAAAGCAGGAAGGAGAGGCAGAAATATCGCTGGCCAGAGGGTTATAATCAATGTCCCAGAGCAACGTGGAGGTAACATCACCCTTTGTGCCGCCATTTCACAGCATGATAAGCATCAGTCACAGAAACCATCTCTTTCTTACCTTTTTATAATCTGAAGAACCTTCTTTTGCCACTAAACTGAAAGGTTCTTTAGATGTTTATGGAACAGTAAAAGATCTTCTACAGCAGGGACGCTCAGATCTTCCTCTGGAGGTCCGATCCACTGCAGCGTTCAGCTCCGACCCTGATCAAACTCACCTGCCTGTGATCTTCTAATGCTCCTTCAGACACTGAAGAACATGCTCAGGTGTGTTTGATCAGGGTTAGAGCTCAGACCTCCAGGGGAAGATTGGAGAAACCCTGCTCTACAGCATCGTGAAGCAGCTTATTTTCTAAACCCAAGCTCTTAGTTTCAGTTATACTTCAGCTAAAAGACAATGAGACTCACGATAATAAGAAGACACGGATGAGTGCTGCTGAGACAGCAGCACAGGGACAGATGTTCTGCATCTGCTTTAATAAGATCAAACACATTCACAGAAGACATCTACCCATCTTCCATCACACATCTAGAAGACACATCTAACATCTTCCAGCCATATTCCCTGTACAAAAATAAACAGCTGTTTTTTCCTCTGTCTATAAACAGTGAGATATTAATAAGTGCTGGTAGTGATGATGATGCGTCAGGACACGCATGTTATTCTGCTCTTCACTGTAATAGCTTCTTCAGGCATCCTTCATCTGCGAATAAAGCTGTCTGTCTGTCCTTCAGCTGTGCGTCATTCACATCAGTTCCTCTGACAGAGACATGCAGGGCTTTTTTAGGATCTTAAGAGGGTTTGTGTCATGACAACTCTGTCACAAAGACACTTCAGCAAACAGCAGAGCCACAGCGAGCTCCGGACATCTTCAGCACCTCTGAGGAACATCAGAAGAGCTTCAGATGATCAGAGAGCGAGCGCTTCAGAAACATACACTAACCTACTAACCTATACTAACTTCACAACACACACTAGTCTTTGACCGGGAAGATTTTTAATGCTTTTAAAGAAGTCTCTTCTTCTTCTTCTCAGCAAGCCTGCATGTATTTGTTCTAAAGTACAGCGAAATCAGTAATAATGTGAACTATCTTTAACAATTAAACTTGTTGTTTTCTGAGTGAATCTGTGTTAAAAGCTTGGAGTCATTATCTTTTTGAGCAAAGAAATAATAGAAATTAAAACCTTTATTTAGCAGGGATGCTTTAAATTGATGAAGTGATGATAAAGAAATATATAAAAGATTTCTATTTCAGCTTCTGGACTTTATATTCATCAAAGAAACCTGATCAATTGTGTGTAGATTCATCTATTTATGCACTTATTTATTTGCAAATAACACCCGAGAGGAGGCGTGTCCTCGCATGTGAAAGGGGCGTGTCCTCGTCGCTCTGACAATGAGTGACAGGCAGGAGTGAGTTCAGCACTAAACTAGTGTTTGGATGATGTGTGTTTGTCGAGGAGAGTTTTGCAGCTAGTTTAGTAAATGACGCAGCGTTTTCAGCTACTGGAGCAGAAAAGTCCCTCAGACGCACACAGACTGAGCTCAGACTCATAAAACATCCAGAGAAACCCTGGAAAGACTGTCAGGTCGACTACAACAGCGTGACGGAGAGCTTGAAACACTCATTACCTGCAGAAACACACACATCTTCACCTCGCTCCTGAGGAAAAACATTAATATATTTATTCTGAACACTGACAGACAGATGACTGAACACACACACACACACACGGACAGATACTTCCTGATGTGATTCAGCAAATGAAAGAACTGTATGTGAGATCGATTAGAGTTATAATTAATCAACAGACCCATTTCATCTGAACAAATGGATCTGTCAGGAAACAGGAACATTGAGAGACACTGTGAGGCAAAACAAACACACACACACACATGCACTCTCTCTCACACACACACACACACACACACACACACAAAAACACACATGCACTCACACACACACACACACAAACACACATGCACTCACACACACATGCTCACACACACACACACACACACACAGATAAAGGCCCATTGGCTGAGATCTTTTCCAGCCCCCCAACTTTTGATTAACATCTGTTAGGTTTTACAGCCCTATTT
>JAUCMS010000128.1:2046556-2061739 GCA_032357445.1 Enteromius radiatus | reverse complement strand
CTCACACACACACACACACACACACAGATTTCTAGAAGCTTCTGCAGATGTTATTTTGTTGTTTTTAGGTTCATCAGCACATAATGATAATGTATGCTACTGTACACACACACACTTGCTCGCACACACAGAGAATCATCGAAATTCAAGGAGTGATCTCAGACAAATAGAAGAAAGAAACACAAAGAGAAAAATGGAGAGCGAGAGACAGGCAGAGAGAGAGAGAGAGAGAGAGAGAGCTATGTGCGTGAGCTGCACTTCCTGTCTGTCCATATATGGGCCGCAGGAAGTGAGGTGAGGAAGAATGAGTCAGCACTGCCTCCTCCCGCTCGTGTGTGTCAGTGCTGCAGAATAAAGATGCAACAGAAAGAGAAAGAAAAACACAAAACAAGAGAAGCTGTGAGAGAGAGACTAGAATGAACCACACAGATATAACCATCACACACTGCTAACCAGCTGCTAACTAACCACCACAAACACTTACAAGGCAGTTATTATCTAATAAGTTTACTAAATCAACATCCAAATTTGTGTCTAAGTTCACATTTTAAACATTTAACAAAAACTTTGTCCAGAATAACTGAATTACTAGCAGCTTCTTTTAAGTCATTATGAAATGTGCTGTTTCTAAATGAGAATTATACAATACAATTTTTTCAAGTGCATTGAAGACCAGTCAACACTAACTAAAGTACTGCTAACTGAAGGTTAATATTAGTTAATGCATTAACCAATGAGGTCTTATTGTACAGTTACCCTGCGAAGATATAAATCTTACTGATTATTTCTTCAGCTGTCTAAATGTTCTCCAATCAATATTAATCAGCTTCAGAAGGAAACTGATGAGGAGAATTAAGCAGATTTGTGTTTTAAACAAGACAAGGCCAGAAAAATCCACTTCATCCAACAGTTTCTAAACTCGTTTGCAGATATTTGTTCTTTGTTTAAACATACATTTTGAAACAATTTTCCAGAAAGAGGACTTAAGTTGTTTTGCGTCTGCAGTGAAGCACTTTTAGATCAGCTTGTGTGGGTCAGGTGCTTGCTCAGTCAAACTGGTTCACTTTGGTTGGTTAGGTTAGGTTAGACGCACAAGGGCCGGTGACCAGTGTTTATCAGATGAAGTCTGAAGCAGCGGTTTATCAGGAAGCTTAAGCTGTGAAGACTGATATCAGCTCATATTCTCAGTTAACACAAATCCATACCGTCTCTCTCAATTTCCCAAACATCCTGTTTTCAGGTCAAAATGAAGCTCTACACTTTTGCTGAAAAACCAATGATCTGCACGAGAGACTGGATGATGTGGAGGAAGTTCTGAGAATTTGTTTTCTGATCTGAGAAATGGACCAAAGACCCTGAGAGAAACCGTCAGCTGACGTCGCTGCTTTTACAGTTTTTCTCGATTGCTAAGACACATTTCTGGAAAGCTGCTCTCCTTTTCTCTAAACTGTGAACACTAAAGCCAGTTTTCAAGCTACATTCACAAAAAGTCTTCCTGCAACACCAAACTTTCACCACAAAACAATCGAAATTAAAAACACTACTGACCGGTCACTAAACACCACGTAGAGAAACAGAGAACACAACGCTCAGGACATGAAGTGGTAGAAATAAATGTTTATTTAGGCTAAATGCATGTTACAAAACAAAATACCTGCGCATTTTTAACACTTGTACATAGAAAAAACTATTTGCAAAAAACAAACAGAAATCCTGTGCATTTACATGTATGTAGAACTAAAGCACAAAATATACAAATGAAGTACAGAGAAAAGAAGGGCATTACTCTGCCACAGCATCATTTCTCTGTGCTGGGTCAGGCCACAGGACTTCATCTACATCACTGGACACGTTTCTCTGGCCAGGCAACGGACAAGAATATGGTCCATCACAGTAGCTCTGACTTCATCTGATTTTACTGCTCTTTGTCCTCGCTGACCACCTCGACCTGCTTGACCTCCTCTCACATCAACTCCTCTTCTCTTTCTATCTACTGTATTCGTCACCGGTGCTCTGGTTTATATGTACCTCACATCATTAGCCTCAAGCGTGTTCAATTAAGGTTCAGGCAACTGAGAATTTGGTTCAGACAATAGGGTTTAGTGTTTTAGCAATCGAGAATAACTGTATCTCCATCAAATCTTCTGATTGGTGCTAAATCTTGACTCCTAGTGTCTTCACCTGGTTAGTCGTGTGCTAACTGAGCTCAAACTGTGCAGAACTAAGTGAAGAATAATAAAGAGCTCAGGGTGTAAACGCTGAGAAATTAGTTTAGTAGTAACAGTTCATGACTGACTCGTGTTAAAGCAGGGAATAGTGTTTACAGTTCAGAGAAATGGGTGTACTTTCTGAAAAATGGCATTATGGTTATAGACACACACACACACACACACACACACCCAGACACTTTGGGAAGCAAAGTGACTAAAACGTGTTTTTCTGTCTAAAATGAGAAGAAACATCTGCTGGGGATTGTTCTTCTGTCATGTTTCTGACCACACTGACATACATTCACTTCAATTTCAAACACTTTCCATTAAAACACAACTTTACAAATTTAGTGTCATATAGAAACATCTTGATTTAAGGATGTTATACGATGTTTAACAGTTTCACTGTGTGTGGGTTCTCATTATTCCTGAATAAGAAACAATACCAAAGAAGATTTCTTAATATTCAGTTAAACTATAAATCCACAAGACTGAACTAAATATAAAATCAGTTCATCGTACAACATTTCCATCCTGAATCCAGCATATCAGAGGTCTGTATTTATAATCACATCAGGAGTCCTCTACACCAGCTCACCGCAGCAGTGTATGTCTGATTTCTGACGTAACACATGAAGTGAAGACAGCGGGGAGTGTGTGATGCTCTTAAACGTGTGTGACGGCACGGCTCAGGATAGTCACCCGCCGCTGACTTATTTATAGTGCCCTGAAACAGAGATATGAGTGTTTCAACATCAAACACTGAGTGTTAATAACCGGAGGAGTCCCACGCCACACCGAGCGAGTGTATCACTGCGTCAGGACGCTTTATTTCCCAGGTCATCTTCCTGACCTCTCACAACACTACAGACCCTCAGAAACATCTACAGAGCGTCGGTAACGGATGTTTTTCTAATAAACACGACGGAAATAGAGCAGCTCTTATTGAACACTTAATGAGCGTGTGCAAACAAACAGAGCTGTTTTTCTAGAGGACGTCTCTACAGATGGAGTTTGCTATCACAGGACACGATTGATCTGTTGAAGTGTTCAAAACATGCTCATTTTATATTTTATAACTGAGGTGCGCAGGATCCGAATGAACAAAGATAAATAGATCTTGTCGTTTAAAACATGTGACTTTCTTCTTTTTGGAGAAATGCAAATCAGTGTTAGTCCATGGAGTCCAGCGCTTGTGTTCTGCAGAAGAGAGATCAGTGAATGATGTTGTCTCTTTAATGAACTGACAGCACTTTAAAAGAACTATTTAGTTCCTGAATTACAATTGATCAAATTCTGAATTTAAATGAAAGTAGAACTTAACTGGGTAACACTTAATTTTGACAGAATACTTTATAGGAAGTAACTTCTCAATTACATGTTAACTAGCAGTCATTAGAGTATTATGGATTCACAACATACTGACTATCGGAAACTAACCCTAAAACTACCCTAACTAGTCTACTCTGAGAGTTAGTAGACATGTCCGAACTACTTGCTCATCACACATTTGAGGTTTCTCACAACACATTCATCTGAAGCAGCTTCACAGTAAATCAAGATCTTGATGTGCATTATATATTAATATAATAATACAGCTATATCTGAGACGATACAATCTCTTCTGCAGTTAAAGTGATTTGTCATACAATGGTCAACATTTGAAGTGGATTAAAAAAGTGAATTAAAGTCGTCCTAAGACAAGAAAGGGTATTGTTTTGGTTTTAGGACAACTTTGAAGAAAGGTCCAACGTCATACAGAGGTGTGTGATAATAGAGCTGTGATTTTCCACAGTTTGAATATTAGTGACAGAATTGAACCAAATTTAGTGTTAATAATTAATAATTCTGCATAAATAAGGAAAAGATCATCATCATCATCACACACACACACACACACACACACACACACACTCTCTCTCTCTGTCTCTCTGTCAAACACAAACTTCCATTCTCATGGCAGATGAAGCCTGCAGTGACTCAGATGACACAAATATAACCTGCTTTTGACTGAAAAACACGCAGATCTTACTAAAAATTACCTTCAATTTCCGCTCCTGATTTTCTCCCTGACCAAACACACTCACACTCATTGTGTGTCTCAGCGGAGACCCACTTCAGCTCCTGCTGCACAGGAAGTGAGCGGAAACAAGGCCTGTGACGCTGGACCGGCTCCTGCAGCATCACACCTGCTCCGAGGAGCCTTTCTCAGGCAGGCCTATACAGCCAGAAATAATAGCACAAATGTAAACAGCACGGCCTCAGAATACAGACACACTTCAGGAAATCCATTGCTTCTTCAGGCAGAGGTGAGGTTTGTTTTAAGTTTCTGAGAAGACAGAAAACACCAGTCCCATCTCACAGAAATTCCTACATGTCTTACGAGGTGGCTAATTCTTACAAATTTGAAAAACCTCATTCATATAAATGTATATGATTTTTGCTAAAGCATATGTATTTTATGAGTTAAACAATTTGTATGAATTCGTACAAATGACCTAAACTTTACCTGTCACTCCAATCGTACAAAATCACATAATTCGTACGAATAAGCCACCTCATAAAATACATGCGCAGTGGTCGTGAAAACACATATTTAAATCTTTTCTTTTATTGCACTTCATCTGTTTGCACATGTAGATTTGTTTTTACAAACAGCAAACTTTCCAAAAAAGCGAGAATTATGACCTAATGCTCAGAGTTTTTGATGTATTTATACATCATTGTGGGTTAACGGACAATATATTTAAACATGCTTTGGACAGTTTACACTGAAAATATCTGAGAAAAAGTGATCAAAAATACATATTATTACACTGTTTTGCATATGTCTAAAGAAATATTTAGCTGAAAATGTGCTATTTACAGCAAGCTGTGAGAAGTCTTGAGACCATATGAGTCGTTTATGTCTCCTAAATCCCTATTTTTCTTCAGTGAAACTCTGAAAAGCAAAGTTGGAAGAAGCCAAAATGATTTGAAAAACTCTTAGACTTCAAGGGAACCCCAGGAAGCGGTGATCGTGACCTCGGCTGAAGGCTGAGCTCAGTCTGAGAGAGCTGCTGAAGTCTCCACAGTTATTCTGAGCGGCGGGATCCTGTGTGCGTCATTCACAGCTTCCACAGACTCATCGTCAGCGCTCGTGCTTTAATTACACAACCCTAACACACTTTCCCTTCTTCACACTCAGACTGTGCTCCTTCTGGATCCAGGATCAAACACACAGAAGGCCAGACACAGACTGGGTCACATCAGTCCAGCAGACGTCTGGCACACATACAGAGCTGATCTGGAGACACACTTAAGATTTCACTCAGAATCAGCATCTGGATGAGGTCGCCGCACTGCATTCTGGGAAGTCAGAGAATGTTTCTGTCCACTGGAGGAGTGTCAGATGTTAAACTGGATCAGTCACTCATCAGAGTCATAAACAACCACGGCAGAGCGAGTGACGCTGGAATAACCTTAGAAACAATATCTCTGATGAATCCATGACAACTGAGACTAAATTAGCATTCTTCCAACGCACATACACATACACAAACACTTCTAAGGCATCTGAACAGACAGACTTCCTCCTCTGCAAGGCATTCTGGGAGCTGGCAGAGAGTCAGTGACGCCACCTCATGCTGCAGGGACATTTCCACTTAATACCCACACAAAACATACTCATGCATTCAAATAAATTGACATATAATCATTTAAATTATAATAAAAATGATAGCTATGGTTATTTAATGCAAATGTGACACCAAAGAGAAATGGACACTTTTATTCATCAAGGATGCGTTCCTTTGATAAAGACATTTATAATGTTAGAAGAGATCTCTATTCTTTTGAACTTTCTAATTATCTGTGAATCCTGAAAAGTTAAATGGATGACAGCTTCCGCAAAATATTGAGCAGGATAACTGTGTTCAGCACTGATGATAATCAGAAGTGTGTGTTGAGCAGTAAATCAGTACATTATGATGATTTCTGGAGATCATGTGACACTGAAGACTGGAGGAATGATGCTGAACATCACAGATCTACACGCAAAGAAGCTGGGTCCGCGAGCTCATTTCAAACCCTCGCGCGCTCGACCGTCTCGCACCTGCTCGCGCGAACACTGCTATTTTTGTCAGTCGTGGGGCGGGGCTTGGTGTTTTAGTTGTCATCTCAAATGTCATTGGTTATTCTCCTTTTCCGGAAGTCAGTATTGGACGCCTGTTATAAGATGATTCATTCACTTGACTTGAGACATGGCATTGGACCATGTGTTAGTTATTGTTTCATATTTTATTTGTTTGTTTATTATTGATTTTCACACAGAAAACAGATATTTACAATCATAAAAAGATGATATATTTTTACCTTATTTTTGATCAAATAAATGCCTTTTTCAGAATCAAAATTAGCATTATTCACCACACAACACGTGCACAACATAAAGAACATTTTAGAAAGTTAAATAAATAAATAATAATAATAATAGTGTTGGGAATCTGGAAAAGATGATTTATGTATAGATTTATGGATTATTTACTCATATTATACAATAAGACATTTGCATATGCATTTACATAAATCAGTAGTGTATAATATATATATATATAATGTAAAATTAGTTGTGTGTGATGGACACACAGAAGGTCCTGAGGGTGTCTTGAAGGAGTGTGCTGTTTCTGCTCATGTTGATGTGAAAGTGTCTGGAAGCCGAGGTCACGCTTCGCTCCTCGGGGGTCGTTTTTCTCACATCTGACCGTCTGTAATCAGCTGTAAATGAGCGCTGAAATTACCCGGAGTAAAGCGTCACGGCTCACATTAGTGCAGTATTACTGGTCTTTGTGAGCTGGAGTGAGATGATGAGCCTCTTTGTGTGTTTCTCACAGGTCGTGGTGTTGATATTAAAACCTGCGATCACATCACGGATCTTCAGGGCCGGCGTGACTCCAGCGGCTCTGTTATGATGATTTCCTTGAACTCCTCTGGGAGTTTATGTCTTCCGGTCGGGAAGAGTGCGTTCTTATTGAGAGTGGATAAATAAGACTAACCAATCCGTTTGTGTTTCTGATGGACAGAGGAGCAGGAAAACATCCCGAAGAAAAACAACACACCAGCTTTATTTATGCCACATCATCACGTCTGCATGTAAAAGAGCTGGCTGGCTTTATGATTGTGTTATTAATGCAGCTTCTTTAGGACATCATGAGCCTAATTTCAGCCGTGACGTCAGCGCTCAGTGGTGGGCCTTGCTGTTTGTGTCCGACTGAGATTCTGGCAGCAGCGCAAAAACAGCTACATTCATCACAAACAATTAAAGAGCGGTGGCTGACGCATGGCTCAGGAGGAACTTCAGCAGATGATTGAAGGACAGAAGTCGCTCAGAAGATGCGTTAAGGCTTCTGTCGTTCTGCAGACACTCCAACACAGCAGAGCAGAAGATGAGCCAGCCATTAGACGTGTGGAGAGACGCAATAAAGACCATCAGACGCTTTCAACTTGACATAACTAAGATTGAGTGAAAAAAAGCTTGAAGGTTAAAGATGGATGAGTGGACAGAATGATAGAACGATAGATGGATAAAGTTAAAATTGCATGAAAAAGTTGAAATTGCAAGTTTAAGTCACAATTGAGGTTGTGAGACGTAAACTTCTGAATTGTGAGGTGAAAAGTCACAATTACATTCATTTATTTTTTATTCAGTGACAGGCTTCCATACTCCAAAAGACTTTATGTAAATGTAATGATTTTGTAAAGTGTGGCCATTCTTTCTTCCCCACAAGTAAACACCAGTAAGTTCGTGTTTCACCAATCTCTCTCTCTAATGTATTACGAGTGTTGACATTTACTGAACCCGTCCTGACCCACGGCCCCAGCGAGGGCCCTTCAGAGCGCTGTGTTTTGTTCTCCGGGACCGTGGAGCTGCAGTCCTCCGCACCTGTTTAACCTCCTGTCAACATCATTTCCTGATCTGCTTTCATAATTACCTTCCACACAGACACTCCACATCGCTTGCCGTCACCATGGACACGGGAACTTCACTTACAATGGTCTCCATGGAGACCAGGACTTCCACGGACCTCTGTCCCAGATAACACACACTGCAAACATCACACACACTCACAGATCTCTGCAGAACACGTGTGTAATGCCCATGAGACGCAATTAAAGTGCAGCGCTCTCCGTTACTAACCGCTCCAAACCAACAGCACAGTCACTGCTTCTGGACGATCAATGCATGAGTGTGTCAACACACTCCATCAGCCCACCGTTTCCATGACAACAGAGTTTGTGCTGAACTCATCTGGAGCTTCTCTGCATCCAGTCTTCAGTTCAGCTCACAGAGAGAGAAATATTCTGTACAGCAGCTGTTGTTCTTAGAGAGAAGATCAGCACTTTTCTAACTCAGTCATAAAATAGCTTCCAGAAGTATAATATATGACATATGTTGCACTATATGATACCCTTAAGGCCATATTTGATTCTCACATTCTCTTCGAGTTGATAGAGATGTTTATAACATGCAAAATACCCATAGCAAATTCTGGACGTATACTAAAAACAGCTAGAATCACTTTTATATGTAGCACTCATATTGGTCAACAATATGATTATTTTGATATATTTTTTTATATATTACTGGAATTAATATACATTTTTAAAATACATGTCTAATGTATATCATATATATATATATACATATATACCATGTACACACAAACACAAAAAAATAAAAGATGCTGATTTAGCAGAGCTAGAAAGAGCTAAATATATTTTTTATTAATGAACATTAACATTAACAAATATTAATAAAAACTAGACTGCATTTGCAGTTGGAAAACTAATGGGACATTATTTTTAAAATGTTACAGTTTAAATGAAGGGTTTCACTCAGAAAGGTCTCATAACTGAAGCAAAATGGTTTGTGAAGCGTTTCATGGGTCTAAAAACACTCCTGTAAGAGCGGAGGCTGAACTTCAACATCACACTGATACCACGATAAAAACAGAACACACACATGTATGAGTGTTTTCTGAGCGTGTGTGGTCAGCCTCCTGAAATGGCTCATCCGGTTAATTCTCCAGGTTTCTCGCCCTCCTCCGTCTGTCGTGTGCCTTTCTCTTCTGTCGAGGATTCATCATCAAAGAGATCTTCTAACTTTAACTGCTTACACCGAGGTTTCCCTCGCACAGTGGGCGGCCCACGGACCAGATCAGTGCTGGGAATCGGAAGCTTTCTGGTCTGATCCACGCATGAGCCGTCATCAATGACCCTCAGGAGAACTGAACCTGGAACACGTGTGGGTCAACTCACTTGATGAGGACTGGCTTCTTCACTTACTGCATGTATCCTTAGTGCTTAGACAGGAGAAGAGAATAGAGAGACACTGGAGTGTTCAAGGTTATATGACAGCTGGATAACCAGGGGTTTCCTCACTCTGTGTGTGTGTGTGTGTGTGTAACCATGGATAGAGCAAGGATCATCATCGCTGAAGCTGTGAACGTCAGTCTGTCTCAAGAGAGACAATTGAACTTTAAGAAAAGGTGTCCAGAGAACAATGAAAAAGAACAGCAAATGGCTGAAATATCAAACTCCACAGTGTGATTCATCCAGCATCACATTCCCGACAAATGACATTAAAATATATGACACACAGGTCATTCTGCTCTCTAGAGAGGAAGAGCAGCAAAGGATGCTGTGAACGAACAAACAATAACCAGATAAATAATGGTTTGTCAAGATAGGAGAAAGCAACAGAAAGACAGACAGAGACAGACAGACAGACAGACAGACAGACAGAGAGACAGAGAGACAGACAGACAGAGACAGACAGATACAGATAGAGAGGCAGACAAATAAACTCTGTTAACTCTGTTCTGATTATTTTTATTTTTCAGATCATAAATCATGTGGAGCTTGTAATGAGACAGAGAGACAGAGACAGACAGAGAGACAGACAGAAAGACAGATAGAGAAACAGACAGAGAGACAGACAGACAGACAGAGAGACAGATAGAGAGACAGACAGAGAGACAGACAGAGACAGACAGACAGAAAGACAGACAGACAGACAGACAAAGACAGAGAGACACAGACAGACAGACAGACAGAGAGACAGACAGAGACAGAGAGACACACACACACACACACACAGAGAGAGAGACAGACAGATAGATAGATAGAGAGACAAACAAAGAAACTCATGTTAACTGTGTATAACTCATGTTATAAATCATGTGGAGATTGTAATGAGACAGAGCCTGCAGGAGAATGTGCTGCACAGCCATTAAGACAAGAACAAGTTCAGCTCTGCAATGATTCTTAACACTGCCGGCTCAATTTACTCCACAAGACTTCCCTCCTGAACCCATTACGCTGATCTCAGACTCCACCCGATTCCTCCACAGAAGAGGATAAAACGCATCTAATTAATCTGTTCTGATCGTCAGATGGCATAGAGATGCATCATTATGCACACTGCATAAACTAAACACCAAATGAGAGTAAAAGAGTGAATTAAATGCAATTACTGGCCAGCTGAAACAGCATGAATTACAACTTAATATACACTTAAAAATGCAGATGAAGAACAACAGAAGTCTGGCTCAAGTCCTTCATCTGCTCTTGTCTCTACTCAACAACTCAGCAAAGTCTAACTTACAGCTGAACCAATGTCAAAACTCACAACAGAACACAAGTTACCAAACCATACATTATATATAAAAGAGATCAGTCATGCTCCTAAAGCTGTGTACTTCAGCAGACCAGCCTTCAGTCAGAACACATATGAATTTATGATCAGCAGCTGACCTAACATCAGTACAGACGCTCAAACACACACCAGAGCTGGTACTAACGGCAGAAAACCTGACTGACGCTTCATTACCGACAACTAGTGATTCATTTAGCTGATTAAACCAACTATTAACCTTAGTTTACATGACACCAGTACATCTGCTAATGCAAGGACGAGGCCAATCAATCTGATTCACACTCACTTGTGTGGCCTATTTATCCCTTCATCTCTGACTAGAATCATTAACTCAACCACGAGCTGATGACATATAATCAGGATCACCTAATTCAATTCCAAATATTAAGTCCTTGTAATTAGATTACATCACATTTTATAATGCTCATGACCAGATTACAGCTACTTTATGATAACATGATTACATATTATTCACACAATAGCTGTAAATGATTCATAATCTATTGATTCTCCTCAAAGTTTCTCTTTTGAAGTTTCTTTAAAAATTCTGCGTCATATACTATTTATTTATTTATTACGTTGACTATAGTAAGAAATGTCTTTCTGATCCATGCTTTTGTATTTGGTGCAATAAAACACTGAAACAAATAATTATTAAACATTATTAATTATGAATGAAAGTTAAACGTAAACTAAAACAATAAATTGTAATCTAAAATTAATCTTAATAATAGAACATTAAATTATTGTTAAAATCTGTAATAAGTCAAAATTGTAATTGTGCTAATAACCATCAGTTTATTTGGTTTTAACCCCCCAAATATAGAAAAATGTATTCTTTCAAAGCAGCTTTACAGAAAATCATGATGCTAATGTTTATAATATCTTAATGTCTTCATGCTTTCATGTTGCATTTAGGTTTGGGTGATAATACAGTGTCATTATGCAATATTTTAATATTTTTGGTTAGCCTGGACAGTTTTGTAGAAACAGAAGAATCTTTTTGGTTTACAAAATGTTCCCTAACCCTTTGTTTTAATATGCTTTACCCTGCTGTATGCTGGGAATTAATTAACAATTCAATATCTAACAATTCCATTTTAAAGTGAACAATTATCCCAGTAGATGATAAGAGCTGGAGATGATTGAGGTGCTCTAGAGAGCATAGACGAGTGTAAATGGACGAGATGTGATTCTCCCTCATTAACGACATCAGAATCATCGTTGAGTGGCAGTGTGGAATGTGTCACCGCGGTGTGAATGATCCTGACAGGTGTGTGTGTGTGTGTGTGTTATCATCCCTGAGATCATCTTCTGTGTCTCTGAGGAACACAATAGCACTCGCCGTCTCTCGCTCTCATCCTTTTACTTTGAAGTACATCAGAAACTCCCACATGTCATTAGCGATTAGCTGCTAGCTGTGCTGAGTGCAGGTGAAAACAGGGGATCATGGGATACCTGTCAACCTGGATCAGATCAGACGGTGAATTAATCAGATGAGAATATGCTGAGATACCACACGAGTGTCCATAGACAGAGAGAGGTCTCTGAGGAGCGCTCAGATATCATCCATGCTAATGGTCAGCTCTGGACCAACATTACCCTCGTGAGCAGCCCTCATCATCCTCATCAGCTGCTGCTCAAATCAGGCCTCTCTTCTCCACAGATAAGAATCCTACATTCCAGACGGTTTGAGATTCCTAATCCTAGATCAGAAGAGCTGGCGCAATCTCACAGACAGGACTCAACACAGTCACACTCTCTCTCTCACACACACACACACACACACACACACTCACAGAGGAATTCAGTTCCTTTTGTGCCAAAAACCAGTCGACTATTCCTCAGCAATTTCACAACCAATTTCAGCACAGCAGCAAACACTAATACTAGCCTGAAGTAAAACATTAAGCAATTATCTTCTGTAACTCCAACAGATCAATAAAGAAGCGCTTCACACTGCGTATTTACAGTAACTTTATGCGTCTTACTCCACTGACAACCAAATGAAGCCACTGTGTCAGTTTGGAAAAGAGCAGCGGTCACACTTTATTTTGATGGTTCCTTATGAACGTTCTGTTGACAACTTTGCACCTACATGTCAACTAACTTTCATTAGATTGTTAGTAGAGTCGTAAGTTCATCACAAAGTGTTAGAAGATAATAATCAGACAGTCTTCTTATAATCTAATGAAAGTTAGTTGACATGTAGGTGTGAAGTTACTTATTTTCAACAGAACGTTCATAAAGGACCATCAAAATAAAGTGCTTCCTGAAAATCTTTAGTTCACTGAAGAATTAAAGTCAAGAATAACTCCTGCATTATTCCTGTGTTGGGCATTACTGAAAGGACTTTTGTGTGTTTAACGCATCTTTTTATTTATAAAGCACTTGTCAACACTGCTTTAAAGCTATAATTAAAGCTCATTGTTGTTATTCGCACAATATCTCACAGTCTTCACAGGAAAGGAGAGTGCGTGTTTGTGGTCGTATGTAGATTTGTCCATAAATAGAGACGTGAGAATGACTGTCACACTTCCATTCACTCACATTCATGGAGCGGCCAGGGATTTTATTTCTGCCACACAGGAATATGAATAAAGCAGCGAATCATCCAAACACCTCCAGAGACGCTCTTATTCACGTCTCATCTCATCTCAGCTATCTTTAACATCACAACTTTAACAAAAGACTCATTTTTTAGGCTTCATTGTGGTACAAAATGAGAAAAACAAAAATACATGCTGTCAAACTCGCTTGCAGGTTTGCTCGGTTCACTGTAAAAATAATTTATGTAATAATACTGAATGCAGATCTCGCCTGCTCAGGTCACGTGGGGTCAGGGGTCATGCTGGAGTCAGGGCTGCCGTCACATGTGACGTCTTAAACATGTTCCTCACGACTAGAAGCGCATCTCTATAGAAACAAGAGAAAAGTTTCACAGATTTAAATGTATGTTTATTAAAACTGCTAAAAATATGCGTATGAAGCAGACAGAAATAGACCGTGAGGAGTTTCACACGCAGATGAAAAACAACAGCTTGAGAAAACATGATCATCAAAACAAGACCAACACCTGACGCTGATCTGAAGCACAATATAGACTCATCTGACTATAAATATATCTGCCTTTTCTATCTGTCCCTCAGGAGCCACTGCTCTGCACATTTTGCATGTCTCTTTTATCTGACATACTCAGCTGAGTTCATGGAGCTCGTTCTTAATGAGCTGATGGTCTGAATCAGGAGACATGCAAAATGTGCAGAGCTGTGGGAGCCCAGGATCAAGTTTGAAAACCACTGATCTAGCCAATATTAGAACTCAGATAACACAAGACATGTATAAACTGAATAATCTACCAACCACATATCTATCTATCTGTCTATCTATCTATCTATCTATCAACCACATATCTATCTACCACATATCTATCTGTCTATCTACAGTATCTATCCATCTCATATCTATCTATCTATCTATCTATCTACCACATATCTATCTATCTGTCTATCTACCACATATCTATCTATCTATCTATCTATCTATCTATCAACCAACCACATATCTATCTATCTATCTATCTATCTATCTATCTCATATCTATCTATCTATCTATATATCTATCTATCTACCACATTTCTATCTATCTATCTACCACATATCTATCTATCTATCTATCTATCTATCTATCTATCTATCTATCTATCTACCTATATATCTTTCTATCTCATATCTATCTATCTATATGTCTATCAGTCTGTCTATCTATCTATCTATCTATCAATCTACCTATCTGTCTATCTATCTATCTATCCATCTCATATCTATCTCATATCTATATATCTATCTACCACATATCTATCTACATATCTATCTACCTATCTATCTATCCATCCATCTCATATCTATCCATCCATCTCATATCTATCCATCCATCCATCCATCCATCCATCTATCTATCTATCTATCACATATCTATCTACCTCATATCTATCTATCTATCTATCTATCTATCTACCCCATATCTATCTATCTACCCCATATCTATCTATCTATCCATCTCATATCTATCTATCCATCTCATATCTATCTATCTATCTATCTATCTATCTATCTATCTATCAACCACATATCTATCTATCTATCTATCTATCTATCTATCTATCTATCTATCTATCTATCAACCACATATCTATCTATCTATCTATCTATCTATCTATCTATCTATCTATCTATCTATCAACCACATATCTATCTATCTATCTATCTATCTATCTA
>JAUCMS010000128.1:1986983-1997143 GCA_032357445.1 Enteromius radiatus | reverse complement strand
TGTCTCTCTCTGTGTGTGTGTGTCTCTGTGTGTGTCTCTCTCTGTGTGTGTGTGTGTGTGTGTCTCTGTGTGTGTCTCTGTGTGTGTCTCTCTGTGTGTGTGTGTGTGTGTGTGTGTGTGTGTCTGTCTCTCTGTGTGTGTCTGTCTCTCTGTGTGTGTCTGTCTCTGTGTGTGTCTGTCTCTGTGTGTGTGTGTGTGTGTGTAGGGGTGTGGAGTTTCCTGCAGAGAGACATCCTCAGAAGATACAGTCTGGAGAATAACGGCATAAATGTGATCATGGGTCCTATATTTGACCACGACCACGACGGACTGAGAGACACAGAGGAGAAGATCAAAGAGTGAGAGACTCTCAATCCTTACCCTCATGTCTTTTATTATATATTTAAGGAATTATAATGAATTCAATATAATTGAAGGTTATGTAATTATGAGATATTATACAGAAATGTGTTGTGTTTCAGGCAGGCGCCGGGCTCCATCTTCATCCCCACTCACTTCTACAGCATCATCAGCAGCTGCCAGAAACTGAACGAGACACTGGACGAGTGTGACGGAGATCTGAGAGTCACCTGCTTCATCTTGCCCCATCGAGCGGACAACAGCGAGAGCTGCAACGTCAGTAACACACACACACACACACAATAATGGGCTTTATTATTAGTGAATAATATCATGTGTGTAGTTTATATTATTTATATATATATATATATATCATCATGTAGGTCAGAGGTTTAACCAGCAGATGGAGACACACACACACACAATTCTGAATTCAGAGACATTACTGTATAGATCAGGGCTGCGATTCCCAAAAAGCATCGTAAGCTTAAGTACATCGTAGTAGACCCATTGAAACCAATGGAGCTATGATCAACTTAGGTTTACGATGCTTTTGGGAAACGCAGCTCAGGTTAGTTTAAATAATATCAAATAAACAATAATGTCTGGAAGTGTTCCTGAGCAAGTCAGAGAAAACAAAACTCCTTAAAAAACCAGACCACAACACCCCGACACACACACACACAATTCAATTTAATTTCTTTAGGCTCTCTGCAAATCAGCAGACCGTGATAGTTTTGTATGAGGTCCTCCGAGGGCTTGGCGTCATCTCTTCTCAGGTCATCTGAGATCTCGGTAAGCGTTTGATCCAGACTGAAGCTTGTGTAATCGCTGGTAACCTCTGGATGCCCTTCCCATGGCAGAAACAGAGAAGCAGACTAGAAACGTTAGCGTGATGTGTTTAACCCCAGCGGTGGAGTACGAGGTTATGAGAAAGCTTGGCTGAAGAGATGTGATATAAACAGAGAGTGTCTGAATCTATTCCAGAGAAAAACCTCTACCTCCTTTTGAACTAGGTACTACCAAAAGATTTGTGACCTTAGGGCCCGGGGTGGATCGTAGCGTGCTAGGTGTGCAGGAACTAAAGCGTTAAGGGCCTTATACTGTAGGTGAATAATCAGATTTAGCTGATTCAGGCAGTCAGTGTAGAGACTGTAATATTGGAGTAATATGATGATTTTCTTGAGCTGCTGTATCTGTATCTTGTTTATTGAAGCTAGCAGTGCATTATAATAGTCCAGTTTAGTCACGAACGCATGAGTTAGCTTGTCAGCTTCAGAAACAGATCACATGTTCTGCAGCTTCGCAATGTTTCCAAGATGGAAGAATGCTGTTCTTGTAACATGGGAAATAGGATTTTCAAAAGTCTAATATAACAACCATATTTTTGAGCGTCGAGGAAGTAACGTATGTCTAGATGTGAATTGTCATCCAAGAGATTGTGTACAGTTTTGTGGTCCAGTGAGAAATATCGCTGTCTTTTCTGAATTTAATAGAAGAAAATAAATGGTGATCTAGTGTTTTACATCTTTAACACACTCTGTTAGCTTGGGTAATGTACTTTTCACCTGGTCTTGTAGGAATATATAGTCGAGTCCAATCAGCATAATGCTCCTAAGACAGATCCTTGAGGCACTCCATACTTCCCTGGTGAGATCTGAGAGGACTGCCTGATATCAGTGCGCTTTATGATTCATCAGAGTAAAGGACAGTACGTGTGTGATTCAGTTCCACACTCAGAGCAGATCACCTTAAAGACTTCTCAGCTAAGTCTGAAATCAGTTTGAACTCCGTTATTTGTCTAAACTAAGCCGCTGCACATTCATACTGCCCCGGCCCGGTTCCAGAGAAGTTGGAACATTTGAATAATGCTTTAAAATCTGTGTTTATTCTTTCTGAACTTTTATTTAATTGGCGATATACAAAGAAAGCATTCTCAAATAGTTTACTAGGAATACTTAATAGTTTGGTAAATATGAAGAAATAGGCGGCTGCGGTGTGGTTGTTGATGAATTGAGGATACTGTTAGGGTTTAGTGCACGTGAACTTTCCATAAAAGCCAGGAAATGTGGTTTTAATTAGTTTGAGACTTCCTGTTAAATTTGTGATCCAGCTTTGCTTGCCAAGACACCCAAATATGATTATTCACTTCTCACTGCTGTCTGTGTGTGTGTGTGTGTGTGTGTGTGTGAGAGAGAGTGTGTGTTTGAATTTGTGGTTTACGAGGACACAAATGTGTATAATGATGTGGGTATGACCTATGAAGGTGATTTGAGGACATTTTCAGTGTCTCTCTAATTCAAGAGGCTTAAAAAACAAACTAAATGGTGTTTTTTTGAGAATCTATAAATGTGTGTAGTCTCCTGTAAGGGGTAGGTTTAGGTGTAGGGTCGGTGTAGGACAATACCACATACAGTCTGTACAGTAGAAACACCATTACACCTATGGAGAGACCCCAGAACATGTGTGTGTGTGTGTGTGCACACGCTGGATGGGTCACCACACCTGGCCGCATGTCATGTGACTCAGTCATTTGTGGAATGTGTGGCAGCCGTTAGAAACATGCGTGGGTCAGGGGAAACATTGGAAATCTTTTCTCTGTACTTTTTGTCAATTCATGAGAATGAACAAATCACGGATTCTTGGTTTGGTTACAATTTTCCCAAACATCCCAACTTCTCTGGAACCGGGCTTGTAATGTTTGTTTGCTTTTAAAATACTCATACTTATTTTACTTTGAGTATTTGTCTATTTGACTTCAGTATTTTTCATTTTAATATGCGCCTTGATCATTATTTAAATGAACAATATTTAAATGGAAATGATTTTCGATGTTTTATTTAAATATTTAATTTTCAGTTTTTGTGTGAATATCTTAAGTATTTGAATTTGATGACTTGATTTTCATTATTTGCATTTACTGTACATATCAGAATATCTTCGGTGTATGATCGTTTGATTTCCAGTGTTTGATTCTCTGATTATTTAAATATTTGAAGTGTAATATTTTCAGCGTATGAATTTGATCATGTTTTCTGTGTGTTCCTCAGAGCTGGGAGGACGAGTCTCGCTGGGCCGAGGATCTGCTGAAGCTCCACACGGCTCGGGTCAGAGACGTGGAGCTGCTGACCGGGCTGGACTTCCTGCGCTCCACCGGGCTGCTCTACACGCGTGTGCTGTCGCTCAAAACACACCTGCGGACCTTCGAGGACCACGTCTAACGCTTCCACTGTATAGTTTTATACACTGTGTCATATTTATTACTCACCTTCAGGCTAATAACGATGAAAGCGTGTGGCGACACACAAGCGCTGAGCAGTGCGCTCACATCCTTCAGAAACACATCAGCTTCCTTCTCACTCGGTTTTACACCGGTGCAGCGTCACGAAATAAACTGCAGCAGCTCTGAGCAGCAGAGTCTTTTAAAATGGTCTATTTTTAATGTTTTAATGCAAGATTAGTCTAAAAACCAGAGCGAAGGACTGAGGTTAATATTCGCTGCTATAATACAGAGCTAAACAAACAATAGCGTTAATAATCGTGCATCTGCGTAACAGCTCTGCAATGCTTAAGAGTAAAGTTTAGCAAACCCTTGATTATCTTACACTACAAAATATGATTTGTTTTCCAATGCAGAAACATTTCTAGGTAACTCTTTCCAGTAAGGTTCAGTAGTGAACATCAACTATACTTCTACAGCTCATATTATTAGCTTTATTAAAATCACAAGCTGTGTTTGCTAACATTAGTTACTGTCAGCTAACAGTAAACAGCTGCATCTTCACTAACATTAACACAGATGAATAACTAATGTTAGCAAATGACACTTTATTGTAAAGTGTTACCCGTTTATAAAATAAGATGCATTTACTTATGATGCAAATGTCTTAAACTCAGATTCATAATAAATAACTCAGCATTTTTAGTTTTAAGATTTAAAATGGTGACCATTTAAATGATGTGATTTAAAAAAATCAATGAATAAAAAGCTGGGAAACGAGCGGAGGAAGAATGTCTTTCTTGAAGTGCAGATGATATCAGATATTTGATATTTCCTGATGCGTTATAAAGATCTCCAGCTCTTTCACGGAGCGGAGCTAATAATTAACAGCTGTGTGTTTAATAACTAACATAAACAAAGTTAAAGAAATAC
This sequence comes from Enteromius radiatus, assembly GCA_032357445.1. Taxonomy (NCBI): domain Eukaryota; kingdom Metazoa; phylum Chordata; class Actinopteri; order Cypriniformes; family Cyprinidae; genus Enteromius; species Enteromius radiatus. Next base: position 1,992,651 of record JAUCMS010000128.1, on the reverse strand, counting down.
TGTAAGTAAGATATATTGCTCATTAGCTGGTTAATATTTGTTAATTCATAGTCATCGGCTGATTTATGTTTTGTGAAACGCTGCCAGTGTGTTTTATTTGTATTATCCTGGTTTATCTGTTATTACTCAGATAATCTTTCCATAGAGAGGCGTGACAGCGAGGATATGATCGCTCAGGTTATCGGTTAGTTGTTGCTGTAATCATGACGTGGATGAACGCAGCGCTAACACTGAGTGTGTGTGTGTGTGTGTGTGTGTGTGTTGCTGGTTTCCTTCTGTTTGCTCTGGATTTGTCTGAAGCGTGTGAGAAGCTGGTGTGTGAGGTCAGTCAGCGGCAGAGGGTCACATGACCCCGGATCTGAGCGACTGATGCTCTCTTACTAATGAGTGTCCTTAATCATTTCATACCATCAATAAAATCAGCAAAACATGCTTTGTGTCACGCTGCTGTTCACGTGTGTGTGTGTGTGTGTACTGGTTTGACTATAATTTTTTGAGACATTTGACTGGTCCTTACTAGATAAAAAGGGTCTGTGTGTGTGTGTGTGTGTGTGTGTCTAAGGATAGTAAATCCTGAAATGTTTGACGTTGTGAGGACGTTCAGTCAGTCTTCTCAAGGGAAATAAGTGATTCAAAATGCAAAATAGAGAAAGGTTTGTGTGAGCGTTAGGGCTGATTGTTAGGTCAGCAAGAAAACCAAAGTCTGTCAAAGTCCTCAGAAATATAGCAAGACAAATGTGTGTGTGTGTGTGTGTGTGTGTACCTGGTATTTATCACCTCATGGGGACCTAACATTTGTCAGGTCTCCATGAGGAAACAAGCTTATAAAACACACAGAATTAAGTGTTTTGAGAATCTCTAAGTGTGTGTAGTCTCCTGTAAGGGGTAGGTTTAGGTGTAGGGTCAGTGTAGGACAATACCACATACAGTCTGTACAGTAGAAACACCATTACACCTATGGAGAGACCCCAGAACACGTGTGTGTGTGTGTGTGTGTGTGTGTGAGTGCATTTGAGTTTTACACTCTGATCTTTTTATTAGCAATTTTACTGGCAATTAAAATGCAAAGCAGATCCTAATCTGTTACTGAGCAGTGAAACATTAACACTGATATTCTCTCGGGTTTATCTGCTCCAGGGGTACTGGAATGAACTAACTTGAAAGCCAGTTTATTTCTAAAAAATAAACAAAAACAAACAAACATTTATTTCGTTCAAACTGAAGTATTACCTAAAACTCACAAATAAAATGTATAAATATTTTATGATATTAATATATATTTAAAAAAAAACAAATAAACATTTCGAAAACAGAACAGAATTAATAAAGCTTTAGCCAGAATTGAAATAATAACTAATGTAAGATATTAGCATCGTTCCTAAAGCAGCTCTATCAAACCCTGATCATCACGACACAAGCTGCAATAACTCTCTGTTTCAGCCACTTATATTCATAAAGGAAAGATTTGTACTTTCATACACAGTTAAGCTTCGATACACACCAGTATCCGTGTGTGTGTGTGTGTTATCAGCTACTTTTCGCAAACACAGTCCAGAGTTCACACACACACACACACACACACACACCTGCAGAAGGTCTGAGTCTGTGTTCAGCTTCTTCTGGTCGTCATGGAGTTGAAGAGCAAGCAGCAGAAGAAGCTTCTTGTGGTGAGTCCAGACTCTTTTCAGCTCATTCTCACAGATCCTACAAGAACTAGATCCAGAGAAACTCATGCTTCTGAGGAGTTCCTGTCGGATCGGACTGCGTTCATGAGCTCTCGAGGAATAATAATAATATCACATCTACAGTAACAGCAAACCAATGACTTTTGTTACACATACACACTCATATATATATATATATATATATATATATATTATTATTATTTTTTTTTTATTGTATGCACTGTTGATAATTATATTACAAATGCAAATAGAAGACAGTATTCATGTTGAAGTATATTTGTGTGTGTGTGAATATTGTCAAAGCTAAATGCTTTGACACAGAAGAATATTTAGAAAAGAAAAGCTTAAAAGAAAAAAAAAAAGAGGAATAATGGAAAATATTTTTACATCATTCATCACTCACCATTTTGTGATTAATATGTGATCAGGTAATCCATAAAAAATAATTGTAATCTGCTTGTTGTAGCTAATTGTAATATATGTAATCAGTTACTCTCACAGTACACAGAGTCTGACAGTGTGTGTGTGTGTGTGTGTGTGTGTGTGTGAGTGTGTGTGTGTGTGTGTGTGTGTGTGTGTGTGTGCGAGTCAGTGAGTGTGTGTGTGTGTGTGTGTGTGTGCGAGTGAGTGAGTGTGTGTGTGTGTGTGTGTGTGTGTGTGTGTTAAACGAATGTTAGAGTAATGTGATGCTGTGGTCTGATAAACAATTTTATGAACTATCAAAATACAATCACAGTATGTTTGTCTTGTGAATGCACAGTTTATGTGTTTGAAAATACAAAATTGCCACGAGAAATATAAATATAATAATAATAAATACAATCACAGAACAGTGGTTTTCTTTCAGATCAGGGGATAGCTGAACATTTATGAACAGTTAGTCATTAATCATTTACTCGTGTCTTTCCAAAGCTTTGTTTGTCTTCAGAAAACAATTCAAGATATTTTAGAAGTAAGTCAGATGGTGACTGTCCCAGTGACTGCATTTCCAGATTTGCACACAACTTTGGCAATATAAACATTAATAAAGGATTTCAAAATTACGGCATTTCCATTAACCATAATCTAGTGTGAGTAAAGGGAATAATCTGTGTTATTCTTCGGTTGTCAGTCATGAGAGTGTCGTGTGTGAACCCAAGTCAGTGCACTCTTTCCTTTGTGTATTTTCACAAAAGTCGACTATATTATTTTCTTGAACGCAACAGAGGAAAGTCTGATGATGTCACAGGCTCAGATTTGGTTGACCAATCTGTGATAAGGGGCGTGTCCTGACATCCACAGGGTAAACCGGATTATGAAGTGGTTGATCCGTTTCTAATCGTGAATCAAAACTTGATCCAAAATCAGTTTTTTATGCTTTTTTGAACAAACAAAAAATTAAAATAGGTGATGTTTTCTCGCTTTTCCACTATCAGTATTAATTCAAATAATGAGATGACTTTTTACGTATATGTGAGCTGTAAATGCAAAAAAAACACTGCAGTTTCACAAAATACTCCTTTTTCGAATTTCCTGAAAAACCACCACATGCGAGCATAAAGATGTTTTTTTGAATATATATGGGAGTTTTTGCGAAATTGAGGTGTTTCCGTTTCCGCACATTTTTAATTCTTCATTTTAATTTGTGCAATTCTTGTGTGATGGAAACGTGGCTAATGAAATACATCGTCTGAATGCTCCATCTGCCATCAGTGCTCAATCCGAAAGCTGTGAAGCTACGAGAATACGTTTTATACGCAAAGAAAACAAAGTGATTTTATTCAACAATTCTGCACATAACGTCACCCTAGCGCCATCTTGAAGAGTGTGTCCAGTCAGTGGATAAAAACTACTGAAAACTATTTTCTCATGAAAACTTTTAAAAAACCTTGAAACTGTAAGACTAGTGTTACTGCAGTAGTGTGCAGATCTCTGAATGATTGTGTGTGTGTGTGTGTGTGTGTGTGTGTGTGTGTGTGTGCGCGCGCGCAGATCTCGGTGCTGCTGGCCGTGTGTGTGGTGGTCATTATTCTGGGTTTGGGTCTGGGTCTGGGTCTCCAGCTGCAGGACTGCAGGAAGAAAGGTAAGAAACCAGCACCTCGTGTTTTAACAGAAACAGATAAAAGTGTAAAACTAACACGCTGGGTTTGGAGAGAGTTCGATGGTTTCAGGTTTGAAATTTTGAGATTTTAAGCGTGAAGCAGTTTTAAAAGCTTAAAGTCTGAAAGCTGAAAGTTTTTAAAGTGATACTGCCTCTCAGACTGTTCGGTGGTGTCCAGGGTATTCTGGGTAAGATATGGTGTTGCTATGCCATAACCAAATGATAATTTGTCTATAGAAAATGATACTATTACAACTATTTTTTTGCATTAGGACATTGTTTTATAGTGAATAACATGAACATTCACCACTGGTGTGTGTGTGTGTGTGTGTGTGTGTGTGTGTGTCAGATGTGTCGTTGTCCTGCAGGAATCGTTGTTACGAGCCGCTGGACGTGGACTCAGACTCCGTGTCGTGTCGGTGTGATAGTCAGTGTGTGGAGACTCACAGCTGCTGCTATGACTACAAAGACATCTGTCTGCTGCCTAGTGAGTGTTCTTAACGTGTGACATCATCTAAACACCTGCTCATGTGGTTATTATCTCATATAAACAGATTTACAAAATGTTCAATCAATCAGTCACTTTTATTTCTATTGTGCTTTTAACAGTACAGATTGTGTGAAAGCACTGAACATGATCAGACTGGAGGATAGAGTGATAGTGATGTAGAACAAGATGAAACACTCAATGATCAGCTAAAGGCATGTCATTATCGAATGGAGAGACGTCATTATCTAGATCAGATCATTTTAAACAGGATCTATGTCATCAAATCAACAATAATCAACAATAAGTGTCCCCAACGAAACAAGCCAGAGGTCACAGCAAACATCAGCAGCGATTCAAGCGGATGGATAAATTAATATTGTGGTTTGACAGACTGGTTGCCTATAGTTAAATATTGACGGATAGAATAGTTCAACTACTGGTTTAATTTATAATATCACACTGCCTTAATGTTTTCTAAATCAGGTTTTAGGCATGGGTGAACGGGCAGCATTTTTTCATGACACGTGGGGGGCGGTACAAACACTTGGAGAAAAAATCATCTGCTCCCCAAGCGGTTTTCTATTAGTTTCAAATCTAGCGCACATAAAAACAAGATGTGCACCAGTATCCACGCAGAAAACCATTCTCGTGAGGGAGCATTCCTGCACCGCCAGAGCACAGAACACTGTACGTGTGCAAACACGCGCTCTCGCGAGAATGGTGCTAGCGCTCGCTCGGCCCTCTGGGACCCCTCTGGGACCCTCTATCCCAGCTCGCGTGTCAAGTACACTTCTGAGACTTTGGAAACAAGGGTCAAATGTCAGATCTTTCCATTCTTGTGGTTGGTCATTTTCAACACATAACGCTTGTCATGGCTTTATGAATAGTGTGTGTGTGCGTGGATCTGCGTGTGTGTGTGTGTGTGAGTGAGCGAGAGTGTGTGCGCGTGTCTGTGTTTTTGTGTCTGTCAAATTTTGACCTTGTGGGGGCATTTGTCAGGTCTCCGTGAGGAAACAAGCTTATAAAACACACAGAATGAGGTTTTTTGAAATTCTAATAACGCAGAAAGTCTCCTGTAAGGCACTGGTCTCAAACTCAATTCCTGGGGGCTATTTCATAAAAGCCGCTTAGAAAGGCGGGGATTAAAGTCCAAAACCTGACTTGAATGAGCCGATCTTAACATCCATGCTTAAATTGGTTCCATAACAGTAAGTTGAGGATCATGTGATCTTACTAATTTGAGTCAGGTTTCAATAGTCTAGGGCTGCGTCCGAAATCGCTTACTTCCCTACTATATAGTACATGAAAAACAGTATGCGAGGCGAGTAGTATGTCTGAATTCATAGAATTCGAAAATCAGTAGGCGAGAAGTACCCGGATGACCTACTGCTTCCGGCCGAATTATGTAGTAAG
>JAUCMS010000128.1:1934080-1946074 GCA_032357445.1 Enteromius radiatus | reverse complement strand
ACCGGCGTATACGACAGCGTGTACCAGTTCCCACTAATATCCAACAACTTCGCACAGCCATTGAAGAGGAGTGGACCGACAGGCCACAGGCCACAATTGACAATCTGATAAACTCTGTGTGAAGATGATGTGTTGCACTGCATGAGGCAAACGGTGGTCACACCAGATACTGACCGGTTCTGTGTCCCCAGACCCCCAATAAAGCAAAAAACTGCCCATTCCAGGGTGGCCTTTTATTGTGGGCAGTATAACGTCCACCTGTGCACTACTCATGATGTCAGATCAGCATCTTGATGCGGCACACCTGTGATTATCTCAGCAAAGCAGAAGTGCTCACTGTTCGCTGCCTCAGCCGTCATTATGAACGCAAGCTGGAAGGTTCCTTGGATTTTCCTTGATTTTCCCGGCGGACCGCGCCGGATGGCCAAACGTGATCCAGGCAGCTGGGGATACTGTCTAGGCCTCCTGGATCCTATGGCCAGCTCGTAGGCTTCTGGACTCGGCGCACGGGGACGCAAACAGACTGTAGTCCGGGAAGATGTACGTGTTCGTAGGAGTGAACGCCATCCTCTCTGTGGTCAGTCGTTCTGTCACGTGCGGAGCCGTAGGTGATCGCTCTTCAGCGGACATGGGACACGGAGGCAGGAGTTCTCAGAAAGAAACATTTATTAGGATGACACGGAGGAGCTTAAACAAGCGACACAGACGATCCACATAACATTAACGACTGACATTTGAACAAGACATGGGGTGTGAATATATACAAAGACTAATCAAAGACTAAAGACAAGACATCTGGGAAAGACAGCTGGCGGATAATCAAACACTAATGACAGGGGCGGAGTTACAAACGAGGCAGAGACATGAGGAAACAAAGAGCACATGGACATGGGAAACATAAACACACCTGACGGCGTGACAATAATAACAATAATAACATTCATTTTAATATAAAAAGAACAATATTATTATAAATAATAATAATAACTGCAACACCGACATTTATGAATAAGATGACAACAATAATGTAAATCATGACTGTAATAATAATTTTTTTAAAACTACAACAATAATAATAACCACATCAGAAACAACATCATTATGAATAATAAAATAACAACAATAACCAGTAATATTAATATTATTAATAACACTAACAATAACATTAATTATTGTAATAATAATAATAAAGAATAATTGTAATATAACAAGCACAATATTGTTATGAATAATAATAATAATAATAATTGTTATTAAATAAACTGTTCACATTCACCTTTAAACATATATAAATGAAACATAGGTGATTTGTGCACTGGCTGACACTCATGCAATAGATGATCATAAGTCTCTAAGCTGTATTTATTTAGCAGATAAATGAATGAATGAGTAATTACAGCAGGAATTACTGCAGTGGCTGCTACATCACTACTGTGTTTTAATTTTATTTCTTATATTTATGTGACGTATTCTATGTTGTATGTTACTGTGTTGGTGATGATATGACCAGCAGTTCTGTTAACCCAGACCTTCTGAAGTCCTGACCATCAGTGCAGCGGTGCCCTCTGCTGGACACTGAACACATCACACACAGCTCTAGAACGTCACACACACTGTCACTCACTGTTCATCTGCTGTGCACAAACCTGAGCGATTCACATCTCAAATCGTCTGAAGAAATAAGACATTTCTTAAGATGAAGTTTGTAACAATGCACCTAAGCAGTGGAGGTGAAAGGATTTCCTCCTCATTATTTTCATCCCTGGTGGGGTGGTGGAGATAAAAACATCCCTCGAAGTCCCAGGGGCTCGTTCTTCTTACGTCACTAACTCAGTTAGCTGGATTTGATTGTTGTGGATTTGTCTTTATCTTGGATTTATCGGTTCTTCGACGCTCATCCGGAACTTGCTGTCATAGCAACAGGTCCATAAGTTTAAACCTGCTGGGGTGCAGGTTTATTTCATGTACACAGGATTTAGGCTCCTGGCCCACCCCCTTCTAATAACAACTGGCGCCTACATCGCACGACATTTAGTGACTCAACATGCAAGAGTATAGACAGATTAAGCCAATAAGAGGCAGCATTGTCTTTCGGCTATGTACTATTAAAAGTAGACAACTTGAATATGAAAGGCAAATCACTCCCCTACACATCTCTCTCCATGACTGTAACTGTTACACTTTTATATAACAGGGCTGCAATTTAACCAAGAAAAAAGGAAAAGTCCCGACCGTCCCGATTGCCACTCCACCCCTGTATATATATATATATATATATATATACAGTATATATATATATATATAAAATAAAATGTCATATCAAGGAAAAAACATGTAACATGGGCAGCACTAATGCATTTATTTTGTTCGCTATACTCTCTCCTGGCTTTTGCAGCATTTGCTGTGGTGCCTGGTGTCTTTATTAAAGTTTGAAATTTACAACGGCATTTTAATGCCACCAAAAACAACTACAAGATTGAAGTCTCTAATATTTCGAGAATAAAATCTTTAAAGAATAAATAGCACCCTGAGATATTCTCTGCTTTTAAAATCTGGCAGTTTTATAGCGAAATACAAACATTTAAAAAAAAAATGTAAGAACACTCTAATTACGCCCGTGTCTAGACGTCATGTCATGTATGCGCGCGCTCTGTAGGAGAGTTTTGAATGCTTTTTGCGATTCTCGATCGCAGACTATATATCACACATCCTTAGTGCTGAGGTGTCTCAGATTAGAAGATCTGTTATCTTGGCTTTTTCCTTGCAGCACCAAAGTAGAAATTAATAACTATTTTACAATTTCTGTTACTGAAAAAATACAGAGGTCCTCAATGGTGGGTACACCCCATATTTATTAGCACTGTAATCGTTCTTCTTGTACTGATGGTTGAAAGGCCAAGGAGATTAATTGTTAAGCCAAAACGACTTATAGAGGAGTGCTGAAGTGTAAAACATAGTCCACTCGGACTCAATGTCTCCAACCTCCCTCGGGATCCGGTTAAAGCTCTGCCGGAGATGGGAGTTGAAGACCTAAGTGTTCCCATAAGACCCTCACAGTACGTTTGGGCCTGCCGAGTCTGTCCAGCTTCCTCCCCTGCCAACGGATCAGGTGGTGATCGGTTGACAGCTCCGTCCCTCTCTTTACCCGAGTGTCCGAGACATACGGCCGGAAGTCAGGAAAATCGACCATAAAATCCATTATTGGTCCTCCGCCCTAGGGTGTCCTAGTGCCACGTGTACTGATGAACACCCTATGCTCGAACATGGTGTTTGTCACGGACAAACTGTGACTAGCACAGAAGTCCAATAACAGAACACCACTCGGGTTCAGATCAGGGGGGCCGTTCCTCCCAATCACACCCCTCCAGGTATCACTGTCATCGCCCATGTGAGCGCTAAAGTCCCCCAGTAGAACGACGAAGTCTCCAGTTGGAAGGCTTACCAGCACCCCTCCCAGAGACCCCAAGAAGGCCACTGCCATTCGGCCCATAGGCACAAACAACAGTGAGAGACCTAACCCTGAACCGAAGGCACAGGGAAACGACCCTCTCGTTCACCGGGGTGAACTCCAACACGGCAAAGCTGGGGGGCTATGAGCAAGCCCACACCAGCCCGCTGCCTCTCACCGCGGGCGACTCCAGAGTAGTGGAGAGTCCACCCCTGTCGAGGAGTTGGGTTCCAGAGCCCGAGCTGCGCGTGGAGGTGAGCCCGACTATCTCTAGACAGTAGCTCTCAACCTCCCGCACTAACTCCAGCTCTTTCCCCCCAACGAGGCGACATTCCATGTTCCAAGAGTCAGATTCTGTGTCCGAGGATTGGGTCGTCAAGGTCCCCACCTTCGACCACCACCCAACCCACAAAGCCCCGGCCCCTTATGGTCTGCAGGTGGTGGGCCCACGGGAGGGAAGACACTTTTGAAAACGCTGCAGACCCTGTTTTAGTTTGAAAACTCTGAGGTAGGTTTAACGCCAGTTCTACAACGCCGTTTTAAAATGAAAACGCACTATAGTGTATGTGTTATGGGCAGCCTGTTTGATTTTATCGACGATTCAATTATAAATCTGAATTTTTGTGCAGATCTTGGAAGGTTATATAGTTTTAATAAGTCACTATTCAGTCATCAATTCATATTCATCCCATTTTATGACAACAAAAACAGTATCAATGAAAACAGATTTATTGAGAATTAGCTGCATCATAATACAGTATGTGGACACAGAGAAGCCAAAATGTAGTCTAAACAGGTTTGTGTCATTAAATATAGTAAGTAATAACAATTTATACTTCTGACTACTTCTTGTATCTCAACTGTAAATCATTGCTATTTCGTGGTCTACAACATGAAAGAATAAAAGTGTCTGCTAAATGAATAAATGTTAATGAAAAATATCCCATTATAATTTTTACATGAAAAATGTGGAAACACTGGACATAAGTTATGTGGCACCATTGTGCTGCAGCTACTAACGGTGTGCAAATATAGGGCCAGATGTGTCTGATAGCTGTCACACCTGGTCTTGGTATGGCTTGGTTGAGCACATATCTATTCTGCCATGGCTTTATAATTGGAGCTAATGTTCTTTTGGATGAGGTTTATGGCTCAGATGACAGCGCACAAATGGTGCAGTATCATGTAATGTGTTAACTTATAGCTTTTATTTGGAAACACACATATAAACTGCTATAATCACATGTGGTAGGTTAGTGGCAGTCCACACCTCAGCCCATTCAGCAATGCTATTGGTTGGTTTGTGTCTTCCCTTATTAACATTGGAGGATTACTTGTTTAAAATGCATCTGTTATTTTTAACTCCACTTCCTCTTTCAATCGCTGTTAGAAGATGGTTATAAATGAGTCTCTGCCAAATCCTTCAGCCATCATGAGTTATTTGGCCAAAATGTATTATTATTATTGCTATGTTTGTGAATAAATAACAGCAAACAGATCTTTTGGAAATGAAATGTACCAACAATAACATTTAAAAAGATACCCTTTGATATAGGCCTATAATAAGAAGTAGCCCATCTAAATAACACTTAATCTATCCATTTGATAGAACTTGTACTAACAAGTGAGCTCTTTTTTTGTAGTTTTGTTCCACACCTCGCTCATGCCGCTGTAAGCTGTTCTTTCTCTTTTGTTTTCTCTCATGATCTTTACAGCACACATTTACATCACCGTTTCTCTTGATTGCTGTGATCAGCTGAAGCTCCAGATTTCCAGAAGAGTTAACACACAAGCCTAAAGAGTGGCACTCGTGCTCAAAATCACACTTTGTGTTTGCAAACAGCTGCTTCAGTGATCTCATACTGATGTGGCTAGTTTCTGATAGTTAGGAATAGATGGTTTCTGTTTGGTTACCAGAACTAAAACTAATGGAGTTTGGACTGCTTGAATGACTTCCGTGTTAAAGGGTGGAGAAAACATCGTCTTATCACCAGGACAAAACGGTACACCGTTAACTCAGTTCTGCTGCACATGCGCATTAAATCAGCTTAGACGCCTCCACCCAGTCACCAAACACACACCTGCCCTCTCTCACTCTTTATCTAAGACACACTCTCCCCCCTGTGGTCAGAATCAGAATTACAACAGACACGAAATGACGAGAGAATGAGCTGAAACCGTGATCTGTGGGAGTTTAAGCACGGAATCTCCGCGTCTGGGACCGACAGCTTTCATCATCCGACAAGACATTATTGTAACACATGCAGAATGCTTAAAAACACTAACTTGAGGAGATGTACATGGTTTTAATAAACAGAATATTAATTACACGGGTATTCCCCTTCTGTTCTTATAGATACAAAATAATCTCAAGTCAGCATCGGGTTTGTCTTGAAGGTTTTTGTTGTGAATATCTTGGTGATCCCGGCAGTGTTGTGAAGCAGACAGACAGACAGGGAGTCAGACAGACAGGTATGAGGTGAGGGTGGGATCTGTTCAGCTCGCTGAGCTTCATTCACGCCTCTGCGACTAGCTCTGTGTCTCTGCAACTAGTTTTGTCTCTGGAACTAGCTGTGTGTCTCTGGAACTAGTTTTGTCTCTGGAACTAGCTGTGCCTCTGGAACTAGCTGGCCGTGTAAGCGCAGCTCATGAGGATTCTTCTGGAGTTCTCCATCAGGTCCGGCAGTGAAGATGAGCGCAGAAGACTCAGACATTCCTCAGGATCTGCTGGGTAAGAAACACACTCTCACACTCATATATAGACTCACAGATGTCCTCAGAAGAGGTTTCTGGTGTTTAAAACTTGAATGATTCCAATAAAGACCCGCGTTATTAAGATATCAGTGTTAATATATGTCAGCTGTGGGAGGGGTCAGTTCAGACTCCGCCCACACATGACGTGACGCGACAGTAAACAGATATATTACCTTTTTTTACCAGACAAAAATATTCACTGAGATTAAAATGTTTTGCAGGAGTGTCTTGGCCAATATAGGTGAGCAGGACTGATATAAACATCAAAGTTACGACATGCAATATTAAAATCTTACAATTAAAAACAATTACACAACATTAATTTACTTTCTTTGAAGCTGGATGCTGGTTTAAGATGGTCCTTTGCCAGCACGTGTCCAGCATAAACCAGCAAAGACCAGCATCTCAGCTTCAAAACATACCTGCTTTATTCAGCAGGGATAATAATAATAATAGTAATAATAAATTAAATGTATTTTAGGATAAATAAGTTGTATAACTGTAACTATATTTCAAAATACAACAATATAAAATACAATTATTGCAGTACATGTTACAAGAAAATACTTTGTGTTTCAGTTTTTCTAATTTCATGTTTAATTTAGTGTTGCTTGACATTTGTATGATTTATTTTGCTTGTGAAATTTACTACCAATTCCTGAGTGTTTTTTTACACCATTTTCTAACTAATAATAACAATAATTGTATTAAAAGTAACAAAAAAGCAAAGCAAGAAAATGTCAGTTAATAAAAAAAGAAGTGAAAAAAGAAGTGAAAATTAGCAGAACAAATAACAAAGGGCCTATGAATGTCTATAACAACCGAATGATATATAATAATATCTTAATATTAAATATGGCTGCAGGGATCTCTTCTGATTCGTGTGGTTTGATCAGACTCCTGTTGAAATGAATCATGATGCAGCACCTCTCAATTAATATCCTGAGAATACTAATCAAGAGAAGATGTTTAATAGAGGCTCGCGTGTGTGTGTGTGTGTGTGTAGAGAGTGTTCAGGATGCTGTCGGGCAGCAGGTGAAGCTGTGTGTCCTTAAGAAAGTGAACCTGGAGGTCAAAGGTGACAAACTGGAGAACAGAATCCTGGTGAGTATGTGTTTCTGTCACGACACTCATCACTCAGGTCATCTGAGATCAGGAGGAGTGTGTTTCTTCATCAGATCTGGAGAAATGTGTCTCAGTAATGGAAGTGAATGGGTGCCGTCAGAATGAGAGTCTGATAAAAACATCCACAGCGCTCCAGTCCATCAGTTAACATCTGGAGAAGACACAAGAGCAAACTAATCCAGAGTTAAGATGATTTTAACTCTAATATGAGTCTATAATAACTCTTCCTCCAGTGAAGAAGTGTTCTGGTCTGAATCAGGAGCTCTAAACTCATCTGTGTCTGGATTCTGACGTGAGAGACGACAGAGATGAGCTGGACCGGAGTGCTGGTGGATTATTGTGATGTTTCTATCAGCTGTTTGGACTCTCATTCTGACGGCACCCATTCACATCCATTACAGAGACACTGACGCAGAGACACATTTCTCCAGACCAGATCCTATAATGATCTTAAAACAGACTTTATTTACTTTGTTTTTGTTCCTTGTGATCTTTGTTTGCTGGTCATGTTTTGTGTTTCAGACAGACAGGTTGGGGAAGGCTTTAGTGTGTGTGTGTGTGTGTGTGTGCTGAGGTTTGGTCTTTAGTGAGTTACAGGGAGTGTTTGAGAAGTTCCTCATTGTAAAGTTCAGCTGTGGTATTTACACATACTTACCCTCATTTTCCTGTCCTGACATGATAGTTCTGTTCCTCTAGGCATTAACACACACACACACACACGCACACACACACACACTTTGCATTCCAGGATCTTCCACAAGATTTAGCAAGAAACTCACAGCCTTTAGTCATGAGACTGTCTTATCTTGAGCTCAGTAGTGTCATGACAGCTAATTCTACTGTAAATATTCCTCAAACCTTTTAAGGACGTTGGCTACACTGCTCTTTACAGTACACACTACAATAGGCTACCAGAGTACATACTCAACACGAGTAATTATTCAGTCAGACTCACCAAAAGGAAAATGATTTACACAAAATTGGATTAGAGGCATCATATGATGTTGCTAAAAAGATCATTATTTTGTGTATTTGGTGTAATGTAATGAGTTTGTGTGGTTTAAGGTTCAAAAAACACATTATTTCTCCACATACTGTACATTATTGTTTCTCCTCTAAGCCCCGCCTCCTGAAACGGCTCGATTTGTACAAAGCTCATCGTTCTAAAACAGCGAGCTGTGCTCTGATTGGCCAGCTCTCCAGCGCACTGTGACTGATTCTGTTTTATATGCATTACATTTAAAAGTAGTACAGTAAGCATTAAATGTTTCCAGTATATGAACTTATTCTGATAAAAAATACTGATTTGTGAATTAAAAAGTTGCAAGTACCTTTTTATTTCTTATTCTGTGACAGATTTCAACTAGTAACTCCATGTTTATAAATTAGAGGTGTGAGATATTAACTCACGTTTGTGAGAAGGATGTGTGAAATGTAAAGTGATCTGCTTACAGCTTTAATATTAAACACATGCTATTATTTCATTCTCGTCACGCTCTAATCTTCTCTGATCTCTCCACAGGCTCTCGCTCCTCATCGAGTGTTTGTTCTGAGCACACGAGTCCCTGCTAAAGTGAGTGTGTGTGTCTTCTCTGTGGATCTGTAAACATGTTCAGGCCTGGTCTCTCTTCAGTCTGCAGCAGTCATTTCTGTGTGTTTCTTCTGTGAGTGTGTGAGATGTTTATTTGGGCTGATTGATATATTTTTGTGGTGTGTGTGTGTGTGTGTGTGTGTGTGTCCTGCAGGTGGATCAGTCCTTCAGTGTTTTTGACATTCAGAGCATCAGCAGCGTCAAACAGAAACAGGTGAACATTAACCACGACAATCAGAATCAGTGTCTGTGACTCTCTACAGTCATATGATGCTGTGCTGGAGGTTTAACACCTGTGTGTGTGTGTGTGTGTGTGTGTAGCTGCTGGTGGAGTATGACAGAGGGCAGCTCTCTCTGAGACTCTCGTCTGATCAGGACGCTGATGATTTTATTGCACAAATAGGAACAAATGTTCAGGAGATTTGTCCAGGACTCGACCCGCTGTAAGACACACACACACACACACAGACACACAGACAGACACACACCCACAGTAGCTGAATGCATGCATATGTGTGTTTTATTTCATGGTTATGTGTGTGTTTGTGTGTTTCAGGAGGGTGATAAAGAAGCTCTTGTTAAAGCCGGTGGAGAGAATCAGCAATCTACACACACTCTGGGACAATCACACTCCAGCTGAAGCAGGACCATGTGGTACACACACACACACACAGAGAGACAAACACACACACATTCACACAGACACTCTGCATTTGTATTATTTGTATTATTTAATTTAATCACTTCAGCTCTTTGGTACCTCCAGAAAATCACTATAAATGTTGAATATAGTCCTACAGGCTCTCTATCACTCTCAACAAACACAAAACTACATTTTACCACAGTGTGTGTGTGTGTGTTTAATTTGTGTGTGTGCGCTGCAGGTGGTTTCTCGCGGCTCTACTGGTGTGTGTGTGATCAGATGAGTGTTCCCTGCAGAGACGAGGTTCAGTGGGTCAGTACAGCTCTACTCTATCGGTCCGGTCTCGTCTGTGTCTCAGCGTCTGTCTCACAGCTCTGTGTTTGTCTCTGAAGGACGTGGACACCATCTACCTGTCCCAGGACACACGGGAGCTCTGCCTGCAGGACTTCATACACCTGGACACCAGGTGAGCCTCACACCACAGCTCATACAGAGAGGGACAGAAGATATTAGGAATAACTGACTTTAAACTATTTTTAGCAGCTAAAAGTCCAGTGCTGTATCCTAAGTGTTCATTCATGCTGTGTGTGTGTGTGTGTGTGTGTGTGTTGCTCAGGGATCTGATGGCCATCACTGCTGCTCTGGAGTTCAACCAGTGGTTCATCAAACTCTCCATCAAGGACTTTAAACTGGTGACTGAGTGTGTGTGAGAACGTGAAGCAGATGGAGGGTGTGCTCGTATACTGACCGTGTGTGTGTGTGTGTGTGTGTGTGTGTGTGTTTAGAGTGCAGATCTGTGTGATCAGATACTGAGAGTTGTGTCTCGATCCACTAAACTGGAGGAACTGACACTGGACAACACCGGATTAAAGAGGTTCCCACACTCACTCACGTACACACACACATACACACACACACACTCACAATCTCTCTCTCACACACACACACACATACACACTCACAATCTCTCTCACACATACTCATTCACAGTATATTCACACGCATATGTCCTGTTTTATCACAACAGTTTTCCTGTACTCTGCGTGTGTGTGTGTGTGTGTGTGTGTGTGTGCATTTCAGTGACTTTGCTCAGAAGTTTGCTGCTGCATTGAGTCAGAATCCAAAATCAGTGTTACACACTATCAGCCTGGCCAACAACTGCCTCGAAGACAAAGGTACAACGAACACACACACACATTAGAGCGGAGTGGTTTGAAGGGAAAAATAAATAGCATTTTTTTCTGACAATTAATGCAAAAACCCTGAGTTTTGAGTTATCATAGTCTCCTTTGACGCTGGTGACAGAACATGCAAACACCCTCTGATCCAGGACATGACAGCTGGGACAAAACCCTTACTGTTTTCTTTTGTTTAAAATCAAACGTGTTTCTATTATTTGTTTAGTGATTGCATCAGTGTGTGTGTGTGTGTGTGTGATTGACAGGTGCTGTGGTTCTGAGCTCTGTGCTGTCTAAACTCACACCTGGACTGAAACAGCTGGATCTGTCCAAGAACTCTCTGTCAGCTAAAGGTGATCACAAACGAATAGACGTTTTAATTTATGATTTATGTTTTCATGACAATAATAGAAAGTAGTCGGTGTGTTCATAGTGTGTGTGTGTGTGTGTGTGTGTGTGTTTCAGGTGTGAATGTTCTGGCTCAGTGTTTCAGCTCCACATCACTCACACACCTGAACCTGTCTGGAAACACCCTCAGAGGAGACGACATACCTGTATGCTCACACACACACACACACACACACACTTCATAGTGAATCAGTGTGTGAAGTAGTGTTGATGTGTGTGTTGTTTTTGCAGCACCTGTGGAGCTTCCTGTCTCAGTCCAACCATCTTCACACACTCAACCTGTCCAGCAGCGACTGTTCCCTCGACCTGGTTAGAGACACACACACACACACACACACGTGTCACACTGCAGACTGCTGAAAGACTAACTGTGTGTTCTTCAGGTGTGTTCTTCACTGCTGCGTGGTTCACTCAAACACCTGACCGTCCTCAACCTGGCCAGATGTGTCTTTAACTACAAGTACAACACACACACATGCTCACACACACTCACACACTCCAGCACGTCTCCAGCTGTCTCATTCTGATGTTGTGTTCTGCAGGAAAGGGAAGGAGTTTCCGTCCTCCTTCAAGCAGTTCTTCAGCAGCGCTTTGTCTCTCCAGAACATCTGTCTGTCTGGAACCAAACTACCTTCTGAAGGACTCAAGTGAGTCTCCATCTGTCCATCAGACCGTGTTCATGTGACACTGATGTGCTGCTCATGTTTTGCTGATGTTCTTCTGATATCCTGCTGATATTTTTCTGATGTTCTGCTAATGTACTGCTTCCATTCTCCTGTTGTTCTCCTGATGATTTCTGGATGTTCTCCTGGTGTTCTCCTGATGTTCTCCTGATGTTCTCCTGTTG
>JAUCMS010000128.1:1885491-1933980 GCA_032357445.1 Enteromius radiatus | reverse complement strand
TTCTCCTGTTGTTCTCCTGATGATTTCTGGATGTTCTCCTGGTGTTCTCCTGATGTTCTCCTGATGTTCTCCTGTTGTTCTCCTGATGTTCTCCTGATGTTCTCCTGTTGTTCTCCTGATGTTCTCCTGGTGTTCTCCTGATGATTTCTGGGTGTTCTCCTGATGTTCTCCTGGTGTTCTCCTGATGATTTCTGGGTGTTCTCCTGATGTTCTCCTGGTGTTGTCTTGATGTTCTCCTGATGATTGATGTCTTCAGAGCGCTGCTCCTGGGTCTGGCCTGTAACACTAGCCTGCGAGATGTTTCTCTGGACATCAGCGGCTGTGAGGTACTGCACTGAACCTCCTCTCATGATTCTGAAAGGTTTTGTGTCTGTTGTGTGCTCCTCACGCCGTGTTGTTCTTGTGTTCAGTTGCGCTCTGCAGGCTCTCAGATTTTGGAAGGCTGTATCGCTGAGATCCCGAACATCACCAGCCTGGACATATCAGACAACGGTGAATACACACACACACACACACACACAGAGAGAGAGAGGTGTTGATTCAGGAGCTTTCTGTGTTTGTGTCTCAGGACTGGACTCAGATCTGTCCACGCTGCTCGTGTGGCTCAGGAAGAACCGCTCCATCAAACACTTGTCCATTGGCAGGAACTTCAGCAACATCAAGTCCAAGTGAGACTCGGCTTTGATTGAGTTTAGAGGTCATGTGACTGTCACAGATCAATAGAGAAAAACGGGACAGAATATACATTTACTCTTACATTTATACTTTCAGAAGACATTTTTATGTAACCTGTAAAGTTACTTCTGCACACCAAGACTTTATTTATTGACCAAAAAAGTGTTGTAAAATCAGTGATGTTGTGAAATATTATTACAATTTCATTCTGAATGTGTGTGTGTGTTTCTGTGCAGAAATCTCGGGCAGGTTCTGGTCTCTCTGGTCCACATGATTCAGGAAGAGGACTCTGTAAGTCTGTAGATCTGATGCTTTTGAGATACTGCACTCATGGTGCGTTGTTTAATTCTGTGTGTGTGTGTGTGTAGCCACTGGCGTCCCTGTCTCTGGCAGACTCAAGGCTGAAGGCAGATCTGTCAGTATTGCTGAACGCTCTGGGAGGAAACGACAGTCTGACCCATCTGGACATCAGCGGGAACAGCATGGGTGACTTTGGGGCAAAGATGCTGGCCAAAGCCCTGCAGATCAACACCAAACTCAGGTGCTGCACAAACCGCCCTCAGGATATTATGAGACACGCTCATATACACACATATATATAGCGTTGATTGTGTGTGTGTTTCAGGACTGTGATCTGGGACCGTAACTGTGTCAGCGCTCAGGGCCTGCAGGATGTGGCTGCTGCTCTGGAGAAGTGTGTCTGAGATCTTTAGCTTCAGATTCAGTGTGTGTTTGATCATCAGGGTCAGTCATGCGTGTCGTTCATCTTCTGCAGGAATTACACCATCAGATTTATGCCGGTTCCCATCATAGATGCAGCACAAGCTCTGAAGAACAACTCGGAGAAAACTGAAGACGCCCTGATGAAGGTCTGAGCACAACACGAACATATGGAGACATGTTCAAAACCTGCAAAGATATGATAAACATACAAAAAACACGCTCTAAACATACTTAAACATGCACAAAGTATACATACACAATAATGCTCCAAACATACTCTAAACAAAACACACTTAAGACATACTCAAACACACGCTAGAATATTCACAAACAAACCCTAATCATACTCTAAACTTACACAAACATGCTCCAAAATAAACAAACACACTCTAAACATGCACAAACATGCCCACTGTGAACATACTCTAAAAATACACAAACCCCCAGAAACACTTTTGTTTTGTGTTGTGCATCCTTGTGTGTGTGTGTGTGTGTGTGCAGATGGAGCAGTACCTGCTGCGTAACCATGAGAGCAGGCGATACCTGCAGGAGCAGGCGTTCAGACTGCAGCAGGGCCTCGTCACCAGCACAACACAACAGGTGCCTGATGGGACGAATCTACTCAGCATTCACCATAACCCAAAACACTGAGCGTTTATTATTTGACTGATAGTATCATATATCAGAGCATATATACCTCTGCCAGTGGTGTGTTCATGTGTGTGTGTGATGGGGCAGGTGTGTGTGCAGGTCCAGGATCAGCTGAACTCTCTGCGCTTCAGCACGAGTGACAGAGTTCAGCAGGACATGAAGACGGCTGAGAACCTGATGAGAGACGCCAAGAACTCCACAACAGTGAGAGATACACACACACACACACACACACACACACTCTCTAAACATGCTCAAACACACTCCAGACATACTAACACGTAATTAAGCCAGCTCTGCTCATGTTCAGTTTCTCTCATGGTTGTGAACCAGCCCTATGTTTTTAGACTGAAATGTACGTCTGTAGTAACTGCTCAGTGTGTGTGTGTGTGTGTGTGTGTGTGTAGCTGCTGCGCAGTCTGTATCACTTGCGATCGAGCGGGCGAGCGGCGGGCGGCAGTGACGGGTCAGCAGGTGTGTGTGTGCAGCAGGTGCAGGAGAAACTGTGTTCAGCAGCAGGAGAGATCAGCGCGCTCATAGACCAGCAGCTGCAGGTACACACACACACACACACACACACACACAGATCACCATAACACTGACCGGCTGAGAAACACACTCAGATGTGTGTGTGTGTGTTCAGGGATTGCTGGTGTCCATGTTGGATACGGCTCAGAGCGTGTGTCCTCACATCATGCAGCAGGCCCGTTTGCGTGAAGATCTTGTGCGTGCCAGCGAGGGGAGGACGAGTGTGTCCAAAGCCTTCATCACCTCCACGCTGCTGGAGCAGTCGGCCATCGACATCATCAATAAGATCAGGTTGTTAACACAGGGATTCACTAATGTCAGGCTGACCCCTTTAAGTCAATGTTTCAGTAATTTAACAACACGCTCACATGTTCATGATTCTCTGATGTCAGTTAATAAACTGTGTGTGTGTTTTCAGTGAGGTGAAGCTCAGTATGGCGTCATGTCTCTCTGATTACATCACTGATGAGATCCTACAGTCTCTCTCTCGCTCTCAACAAACACTGGTGAGACTTACATTCACAAAACTACACTTTATCACAATGTACGTGTGTGTTTAATTCGTGTGTGTGTGTGTGTGTGTGTGTCAGTCAGGTCATCTGAGCAGGAGAGGACAGCAGCCGCTGCTGCATCACGACTCGCAGGAGACAGAAGTTATAGACGAAGGAGAATTACAGATAGACAACATGACACAACAACCAGAACAACCCCCACAGGTCCTCACACTCGCACAGGCCACGAACACACACTCATTTCTAACGTTAGGGTTAACAAATCCTGTGTTTGGACCTCTAGCGGACGCAGAAGGCCAAGAGGAAGAGCATTCACAGTCGGATGTTCAGACCCATGTCTTCTGCATTCGGTACGCGTCGAGCACCTAGTCAGGTATAAGTAGTGTTTCTGAATGACTGATGATGAACTGTGTGTGTGTGTGTGTGTGTCAGAGCTGGGCTTTGATCTGTGTAAGGCGTTAGAGGAGGTCTGTGTGGAAGATCTGCCTCTGCCTCCGCCCCTCTCCCCATCTCCGCCCCCGCCACCACCAGTGACACCGCCCCCAGCGGAGGCAGAGCTACAGCTGCCTCGGCCAATGAGCTTCAGCGATCTGCCCATAGAAGACACGCCCACTCTACAGCATGTCACTAAATACAGGCCTCGGAGGACGAAGAAATCCAAACCCAGCAGAGCTGCTGTAAGACATCAAATGTTTATAATTGAGGCTTCTGGAAGTGAATGATCTGTTCAGACTGACTGCTTTATTGAGCACTATTGTTTGGGTGTGTTTCACAGAATCAGCCAATCAGCAGAGCCGCTGCACAGGAAGTGGACGTGGATCAGCTGGATGAGGGCGTGCCAGAGTTCTTCTCCAGGAAGGTCATTAATCTCAGCATCAGGTCTGAATTACATCGACTGATCCTAGTTTAGAGACAGCGGTCTGAGAAGGGTGGTCCTGACGCTGGTTCTGTCTCCAGGCCCAGAGAGTCTCGTCTGAGCGGCTTCTTCAGCAGCATCAAGCACCGCCCCTCTGCTCAAGCCACGCCCACCAGCCCCACGGTAGCAGCGCAGCCAGAAGCCCCTCCCCCTGCGCCGACTGTGACCCCTGACCCTGTAGTGGCACCTGAGGTCAAAGGTCACGCGCAGGAGGTGACGCACAGCAGTCCGCTGACGGGGCATCACAAGGGCGTACAGATGCTGGGTAACGACATGCTGGCCGAGATACGAGCCAAACAAGAGAAGCGCAAGAAGGTCAGGCTCCAACATCCTGTTTATAAGAGTCTTAATGATCATTCCAAGAGGTCTTAAAAACAGTGCTCAAAACACAGCGCTGTCACACGTCTCTAACTGGACATCCTGCAATATGCATAACATCTTTTATTCCTGTCTGTGTTATTTAACTCTTCTCTGAGTCCCCGTCAGAGAACTAAACATATTTCAGCACATTTCTATTCACTGCATAAATCACGTCTGGAGGACGAGTGTGAAACATCACCTGATTCATTCATGAGGCTGTGTGTGTGTGTTCTGGGGTGTTCAGGAAAAATGTCTTAAGCATGATATTAAAAACTCACAAACATGAGACATCAGTCATTGTTCTGTATGAAGATGATGATGATGATGTGTGTCACTCACAGGCAGGTGTTTCTCCACCCACCGCAGCCAAATCTGATGCTCCTGATGAAGGTGTGTGTGTGTGTGTGTGTGTGTGTAAGAGAGTCTGATCACTGTGTTAATTTACTGTCATGTGACTCCAGCTGTGTTATGATTGGACGATCTGTGATTGAGCAGGACAAGATCATGGACACACACCACCAGCAGCACAGAAAGACACACAAGCCTGCTCCTCTGACTCTATGCGTAAGTACACACGCACTTAAACACACACACATCTGACTCACGCTTCATCTTGTCTTCTGTTGTCCAGCTCCTCCTCCTCTGGCTCATGTCCCAGAATCCCCTGCTCTGCCAGCCCCGCCCCCCTGCCTGTCTGTCACAGAGGATGCGGAGCCGGGTCCTGTCACTCACAGCTCTGAGGGCGGAGCCTCTCCTCCCGGTGGGTTTGTTCTCCTGAATCGTGTGTTTTCTGGATGATTTTTATACTGTGTGTGTGTGTGTGTGTGTGTGTGTGTAATATCTTGTGTCCGTGTGCAGCTCTGGAGTCTCCTGCTGATGTGTTCGACACACACACGTCACACACACTGACGGTCAGTCGCTCCATCTCGTGTGTTCACTCCAGCACTGACCCCGAAGACGACACCACTGACCGCCAGCGCTCAAAGTCCCTCCCCTCCGCCGATCCGGCCAATCATATCTCCTGATCGATGCTTATTTGCATAAATCCTTTTTAATTAAACCTACAGTATATATAAAGTATGCTGCTTCTCAACCAGGGGGAATCTCAGAAATGATTTACAAAATTCAAAAGATGCATGAAACATCATATGTTAAAATCAATCAATATACATTTCACCTCCCAATATTGAGCATCACTGAGAATAGAGTTTGAAAATTATTTGTATTTTTATATATTTTAGTTTTCATGTTAATTTTAAAGTTTTAGAATTTTTTTTTTGTTTGTTCAAAATGCCTGTATATTTTATTATTTTCATTTTTATTTCAGTTTAATTATTTTAGTACATTTAGACAAAATAAAAATAATATGTTGCCTGGCAAACTAGATTAAATACAATAAGGTTATGTTTTTTCATGTCCTTTTTAATTTTTTATGCATTTAACATTTATTTCAAGTAATGAAATGTTTATTTTTATGGTTTTAGTTAACTATAATAAATCTGCTTAAAAAAACACTTCTTCCATTTTCTGATAATGAAAAAAGTTTGAAAACAGCAGAAATACTGGAGCAATTCATTAAAAGGATTAAAACAGTTGTTACCCTGAACATATTTCCCTGTCTTGAAGTGTATAAACAAGGCTGAGAAGCTGATCTAGACGTCTGTTATGAAACTATCACAATGATCAATTAGAAATGTTTTTAAAAATCTTAATATAACCCTTTGTTTATTCTACACAGATGTTTTTTGTTTAGTTTTTTTAAATCAGTATGTGGTTGTAATCCTGCAGTATATACCAAAGAGTGTAAAGAAGATTTCTGGATTACTTTTACAAAGAAATAAATAACATTTCCGTTATTTCCACAGAATTTCATGTTTAATTCATCGTGTTAGAAGTGAAAATGTTTTAGTAACACCTGTTAATAACTAACATGAACAATACATTTATTACACTATTTAATTATCTTTGTTAATGTGAGCTGATAAAAATACAATCATTAATTGTTAGTTCATGTTAGTTCACAGTCAACAAACACATCATTAACTAAGAGTAATAAATGCTGTAGAAGTATTGTTCATTCTTAGTTCATATTAGATGGGTGATATGATGTTGCTAAAAATAACAGTACTTTGTGTGTGTGGTGTAATGTAATGAGTTTGTGTGGTTTAAGGTTCAAAAACACATTATTTCTCCACATTCTGTACATTATTGTTTCTCCTCTAAGCCCCGCCTCCTGAAACGAGTCGATTTGTACAAAGCTCATCGTTCTAAAACAGCGAGGTGTGCTCTGATTGGCCAGCTCTCCAGCGCACTGTGCATCACGCCTCGTAAACATAACACCTGATCGGAGAAACAACAACACTTTCACAACGACACACAGCGTCTCCAGCAGCAACACTACAGACACAATAATAGCTCCGCCTTCTTTCTTTCTGGAAACATTTGAAAATAAACCCACTCTGTGACGGAGAGAAGTGGAGGCGTGTTTAAACGAGTTGTTTTAGGAGGGTGTGGACAAGTCCTATCTCTCTGGTTTCTGGTTTCTCAGGGATGGTATCTCTGCACTAACCGCTCGTAACCCTCCAGAGAGAAAGAGCACCTCAAATCGCTTCATACGATCCCTTTAACTAATGTACTGTAGTTAATAAACAGCGTTATGGTGAAGTGTTAGTCCTGCGCTGTATGAATGTGTTGGTTTCCGTCAGAGATGATCTGAGGGTTGGTGTGTGTGTGCTGTTGAGGCATTAATGATGCAGATCTCCATTCTTCTTGTATCTGCTGTGCAGCTGTGGAGCGCTGCTGTGTGTGTGATTGTGTGTTGTCTCCCCTGACGGCTCATTACGGGGGTGTGTGATGATGATGAGGATGAGGAGAAGGAGGAGGAGGAGTGTAAGGAGCAGGACTCCTGCAGCTGTGGATCGAACCTCAGTCATGGAGAGCGTCTTCAGAGGACTGACCGCTGCTGTCTTCCTCAACAGCTGGACACAGTTCAGCCGAGGTGAGTGTAGAGACGCCTGACGAGACGCGAGTCTGAGCCGCTGCTGACCGCTGCTTCTCTTCTCCCGCAGAGGACGGACTCATGGAGCGCCGGAGACTGGAGGACCTCTTACGCTGCTTGATGAAGACGCTGAAGACCGTGAGTAAAGAGCTTCTTCACTCTTCTCTTCACTGACTTCACCTTAAAGTGTATTTCTGTGATGTTCAGCTGTATTTTCCAGTCTTCAGAGACACATGATCTTCAGAAATCAGAATAATAAAACTTGTGATCGATTATAGGCATCCTTCATGAATAAATGTTTTTAGTAAAGAATCTTACTGACCTTTTGAAAACTGCTGTGAAATGTGAAAGTATAAGTTAGCTGGTTAGTCTCAGGGGTGGTGCTGGTGTTGTTGTAGCGTGGCGTGTCGGAGCAGCAGCTGCAGGCTCTCGGAGAGACGCTCGTGACCCGCTGTGACCTCTCCGGAGACGGACACCTGCAGATGGAGCAGGTACAGGATCCATCTACACTCCTGCTGTCATCACTGACCGCTGACCGCTGATGTTGTGCTGTCCATCTGCTGCAGGTGGCGGCTGAGCTTCTGCCCGAGCTGGAGAACTTCCTGCTGCTGTTCCGCCGCGAGACGTCGCTGGACAACAGTGTGGAGTTCATGAGGGTCAGAGCTGAGCTCATCCTGTGCTTCTCTCTCTGACCATCACTCAGGTAAAGCTTGACTCTGTCTGTCTGCTCGCAGATCTGGCGCTGCTACGACACCGACAGCAGTGGATACATCTCTGCCGCCGAGCTGAAGGTGTGTGAGTGTGTGTGTGTGTGTGAGTACGAGTGTGAGTACGAGTTTGTGTGTGCTTGTATTCACATTGTTGTCTCTGTTTGATGATGTCAGAGTTTCCTGCGGGATCTTTTCCATCAGCACAACCAACAGGTCACTACAGCCAAACTGGAGGAGTACACTGTTACCATGGTAACTCCAAACACACAGCTGTTGCCATAGATTCAGAGGCAGATTACATACAAGCATGACATGAAATTTAAGTCAGAATTTTATATATATATATATATATATATTCAAATCAAAACTGAATAAAAAAATAATATTATATTATATTTAAAAAGTAATATTAGTCACTAATTTATCAACATGTCTAATTTCTTTTTAAGCTTTTAACTTTAAAGGGGTGATGAACTGCATTTTTTAAATAATAGAGGTAAATGGCCACTGCTATGATTGGCTAACAGTTTCACTTATTAAAATAACAGATGGGGCTAAACAGACAGCAATATAGAATTAGTGGGCGGGGCTAAACAGGTAGTGATGTAGAACTGGTGGGCGGGGCTAAACAGGCAGCATTATATGATTAGTGGGCGGGGCTAAACAGGTAGCGATGCAGCACTGGTGGGCGGGGCTAAACAGGCAGCGATGTGGAATCGTGGGCGGGGCTAAACAGGCAGCATTATATGATTAGTGGGCGGGGCTAAACAGGCAGTGATGTAGAATCAGTGGGCGGGGCTAAACAGGCAGTGATGTAGAATCAAGCGTTGATCTTCTTCTGTGAAGATGGGCTTTCGCATCACTATTTCATCATAAAGTGGCAAAATATCAAGGGAAGATGAAGGGAATTTGATTCTGAGCTCACGATCTGTTATGATCTCTTGTTCAGAAGCTGATCAGTAACGCTGTGTCAGGTGCTGATGTGATTCTGTCTGATGACTTTCAGATGAAGGTGTTTGACAGGAACCAGGATGGGCGTTTGGATCTGAATGATTTGGCGAGGTGATGATGTTTGTGTGTTATCTCCGTCTGGTTCAGTTCATCTCTCTTTCTGTGTTATTGATTATTTGCTGATGCTTCTTCTCACAGGATCCTGGCGCTGAAGGAGAACTTCCTGCTGAAGTTTGAGATGGAGGCGAGTCAGATTAGATTGGGCTGTCGCTGGGGATTGTGGGTGTTGTGGCAGTATAATGAGGGGTTTGAGCGCATCTGATCAGTGGGAGGATGAGATGATCCTAAAATAAGCAGTAATCAGGCTGTAGATATCAGAGCTGGTTAACTCTTTCAGTGTGTGTGTGTGTGTGTGTCAGGCCTGCAGTCACGAGGACCGCCGGAGAGACTTCGAGAAGATCTTCACTCACTATGACGTGGTGAGAGTCTCAGTCAGATACTACTGGACTTCACTGATACTCTGAATTCATTTTTATATTTACAGGGTTTTTTCCATTATTTTGTTGCCAGTTTTATAAGGTTACGTTTGTCTAATTTCAGTTTTAGTTTTTTAGTAGATAAAGTTAAACTAAATCAACATGATACAATGTTGTTTGTCTTCTAGTTGAAATGACGTTTAATTTTTAATCTTTTATTTGTGTGTGTGTCAGAGTAAGACTGGTGCTCTGGAGGGGCCGGAGGTGGATGGTTTTGTTAAAGACATGATGGAGCTGGTGAAGGTAAAGACACAGAAATCTAGTTCATAAGCCCAGACAGGACTGGTGGGTTAGTTGGTTAGTTATTTGTTTGTGTTTTTCAGCCCAGTCTCAGCGGCTCGGACCTGGACAAGTTCAAGCAGGTTCTGCTGGGTCACTGTGACATCAACAGAGACGGAAAGATCCAGAAGAACGAGCTAGCACTGTGTCTGGGGCTCAAGCTCAATCTCTGATGTGTGCTTCTGTGTGTGTGTGTGTGTGTGTGTGTGAGAGAGAGAGAGTGTGTGTGTGTGTGTGTGTGTATGAGCGAGCGTGCTGACAGTAATTACCGGTCAGTAGTGTGTGTGTGTCAGGTGATCATTAACCAGGCGGAGCAGTGATTATTAGTCATTAAAGGTCAAGCTCAATCTCTTCCATCTGCTCAATCTTCACAAATCAAGGCTTGTTTTAATTCTTCTTGACCCTGAAGCACAAAACCAGTCATAAGAGTCATTAAAAAAGAGAGATGTGTACATCATCTGAAGCTGAATAATCATCTCTGCACTGACGTCTGGTTTGTGAGGAGAGGACGATATCTGTCTGAGATACAACTATTAGAAAATCTGAGGGAGCAAAACATCTCAATATTGAGAAAATCACCACTAAAGTCGTTCAAAGTAAGCTCTTAGCAGTGCATATTACTAATCAGAAAACTGATAAAAGAAAAACCTTGAGTCATACCGTGTATTGTTGTGTATTTCCTCAAACACACCTGAGCTGATGATGACTGCTGCTGAGCTCCAGGGTCATGAATGAACAGTTCATCATCTTTTTTAGTCTTCAAATGATTATTTGTAGTCCCTTTTATGATTAAATCTCCTATTATATGTGTGAATAGTGGGAAAGACCCTCTCTTTAATGAAACTTAATGGAATTGAATCTAGTTATGTCATTGTTCTCAATTTATTACCTTAAAGTTATTATATTTATATTTAATTTATTATATTTATTTTACTTTACTTCCTATTATGTGCAGTGGTTATAATTGTACTGTATGGTATGTGTTTACCTGTATTTACATGATATTATTTGGCATTAAATATACAGTGCATTATATGTGTGTAAGAATATATAGACCACAAATAATGTGAAATATTGAGCTGCAAAATGTGAATTTCACTGTTAATAAAATAATTTATCTTATGTCTCGTATTTATTTTTAATTACTTTTACAGATTTATTTTCAGTACATACAAATTAATTGCAGTCTCAGAGAAAAGCGTATTAAAATACAGTTTATTCAATTAATATTGTGATCAAAAGCAAGTTTTATGTAATAAATTCTATTTGTAGTTTTCTATTTTCCAGCAGGTGGCGCTCTGAGCTTCCGTTCATCCAAATTCAAATCTTTACATTTAATATTTTCTTTATTTGATATATAACTATAAGCATAATCGTTGAAATATATTACTTCCATTTTGACAAATAAATAAATATTCTTCGGTAGTAATCACAGATGACTCTGATTGGTTTATCCACAGAAGCGCTGAGGAAAGTAACAGGCTCACGTGACAGACGTCTATGTTAAATATGCAGCTGAATGACTTCAATATATCAGACATATCGTCGTTATGCCTTCGATTTAAAGTAGTATGCTAGTATAATAATCAAATTCAGCCAAGAATTATTGTTTAGACAGCTTCCGGACCGCGAGGCCCCGCCCACTCCACCACGTGTTCGCTCTGTTTATGGACGCGGTGAGAAGCGCGTGCAGGTTTTATTTTTCTACCTCCGCTAAACTCAGAATGACCAGCTTCAGATTCATAGGTGAGAAAACCTCATAATGTGATGATTCATGAATGTCTGCGGTATCGCAGTATTTACCATGGTAATCCTTCAGCAGCGGATCTTACTCTGGTACAGATACTGTCACACAAGCACTTTTAAGATGAGTCATATATATGTTTATGCAGATATTGGCGTTAATCTGACAGACCCGATGTTCAGAGGAGTTTACAGAGGAACTCAGAAACATGAAGGTATCGACGCGACAGCTCCGTATAACTCATATTCATCACCAGATATAGCGATGATAATAACCTACAGTCGCTCATAAAGAGATTTTACAAATGCCATTTAATTTCATCTGAAGCTTACTTTTTTATCAGTTATCAAGTCGAAACTATTCCTGATAAACTGTGTGATGATTTTGCTTTTGAGAGTGTCCATGTGCAGTTAAGCATAATTATTCTGGTTTATATATTAATTAAATCACTGGACCAATACTGTGACTACAATCATTATCTGTGAGGTCTGATGATCCGGTGTGGTGTCAGATGATTTTCCTCAGGTGGTGGAGAGGGCGCTGAAGGTCGGCGTGCAGAAGGTCAGCAGGTCAGTCATAGCTCATATGTGGTCAGTCAGAGTGAGAATGATGGTGATGTTTCCTCACAGTTCCTCATCACCGGAGGAAACCTGGAGGAGAGCCGAGCCGCGCTCAGACTCGCTCAGACCCGAGGTGCTCAAACACAGACATATCAAACCTCTTCCTAATCTCCAGTGTGTCTAGAAGGATGTGTTATATTGGTGTTGTGTGTCAGAGGAGTTCTTCAGTACGGTGGGCTGTCACCCAACACGCTGCTCTGAGTTCGAAGAGCAGGGCTCAGATCAGTACCTGGCCTCTCTCGCAGAGCTGAGCCGCGCTGACCGACAGAAGGTGATCGCTGTGGGGGAGTGCGGCCTCGGTAATCACATCATCACATCATCATCATCACACCATCACATCATCATCACACCATCACACCATCATCATCATCATCATCATCATCATCACACCATCATCATCATCACATCATCATCATCATCACACCATCACATCATCATCAACACACCATCACATCATCATCAACACACCATCACATCATCATCATCACACCATCACATCATCATCAACACACCATCACATCATCATCATCACACCATCATCATCATCATCACAACATCACATCATCATCACATCATCATCACAACACCATCACATCATCATCATCACAACATCACATCATGACTTCATTTTCATATCATGACATCACCACACCAAAATCATCACATCGTCATGACATCATCACCATCATAATCTCATCCTGATACGAGCATCATCATCACCGCATTATGACATCATAACAATCACATTAAAATCATGACATCATCATCATCATCATGCTCAGTGCTGAGCTCTGGTGTGACTCCTCACAGATTTCGATCGGCTGGAGTTCTGTCCCAGGGAAACGCAGCTGAAGTGAGTGTGTGACAGTCGTCTGGTTTCTGCTGGTTTCTGCTGCTGTGTGTGACTCCTCGGGTCTTTCTCTCTCAGGTACTTCGAGCGGCAGTTTGATCTGGCAGAAGAGACTCGATTACCCATGTTCCTCCACTGTAGGAGCTCACATGCTGACTTCCTGGGTGAGTGTCGTCTGGAGCAGCGTGTGACAGGTGATCTGATATAAACTCGTGTGTGTGTGTGTCGCTTGCAGACATCATGAAGAGGAACAGAGAGCGGTGTGTCGGTGGAGTGGTGAGTGTTTCTGTAGCACTTCATGCAGTGTTCTTCTTGATCTTCACTGGAGAATAAGAGTGTTACTGGATCTAGAGACGACACACACAGTCCTCAGGAAGAGTGAAAGCCCAGCACAGTGTGTGAGGGTCTTCAGATGTCTTCAGAGATATTTCTCTCTAGGCTCAATTTTGATAATCACTTGAAGAAGTGTCATATAATTCATCCACAGCCACAGCCTCCTTCACCAAGCTGCGTAAAAAAAAAATATATATATTGTAAACAAAAGTGCGCAACACTTGCCCGCCTCCAGGGTCTTCTGATTGGTCCACATGTAAAAGTTAATTTAACCTGACGAGGCACTTGTGAAGTAGCACATCGTAAGGAAAAACACGCTCCGTGTGAACATACATTTTGAAAATGATCCAAAAGATATTAATGGCATTATTGCTCTTTATTTTGGCGTGTTGCTCAGGTTCACTCGTTTGACGGCTCTCAGCAGGACGCAGCGGCTCTGCTCGATCTGGATCTCTTCATCGGGATCAACGGCTGGTGAGCTTCAGCTTCAGCGTCTGAAAGACGTGTGGCTCTGGATCTATTCATCACCGACTCGCTTCTGTTTCTGTATTTCAGCTCCTTGAAGACAGCAGAGAATCTGGAGGTGATGAAGTCCATCCCGACCGACAGACTGATGATCGAAACAGGTTCACATTCACACTTAATACTTATTAATCAGCAGTTTTCTGTGTGAATGTGTGTTAAAGTGTAATGTATTTCTGTGATGTTCACAGATGCTCCGTGGTGCAGCATTAAAAACACTCACGCCGGAGCCAGACTCATCAGATCCAGCTTCCCCACCAAGAAGAAGTGGGAGTCAGGACACTGTGTGAAGGACAGGAACGAGCCCTGCCACATCATGTGAGCGTGTGTGTGTGTGTGTGTGTGAGCGTGAGAGAGAGTGTGTGTGTGTGTGTGTGTGAAAGAGAGAGTGTGTGTGTGAAAGAGAGAGAGTGTGTGTGTGTGTGAGAGAGAGAGAGTGTGTGTGTGTGTGTGTGAGAGAGAGAGAGAGAGAGAGAGTGTGTGCGTGTGTGTCAGACGCTCTGATAGCTGTTGTGTGTTTGATATCAGACAGGTGCTGGAGGTTATGGCCGCCGTCAGGGATGAAGATCCACTGGACCTCGCTGAAACCATCTACAATAACACCACGAGACTGTTCTTCAAACACACTTCATGAGAACAACCTCTTATGTACCATACGCCACATGCACAATAAATGTGACAAGAAACATGTAATATACTGGCGTATTATTGTCATTTTTGTTAATAGAAATAAAGCTGAAATACATTATACATGTTAGATTTAAAAAATACATAAATTAATTACACTACAGAAATCAGAAATGATGCCTTTTCAACTGAAATAAGCTGAAGTTGAATGTGAAGTTATGGCTGACTGCTTTCGTGCTCCAGGGACACATTTCATAAATATAAAGGAGTAATGCAATTTGTAGTGATTTTTCTTTTCTTTTGATTATTAATAGTATTGTGTGGAATCCATATGTAAATAATCATATATAAATATGGTAATAATAAGCCCGCGTCAGATCTCCGGTGTAGTATTCTGTATTCTGCGCATGCACATTGTCACTTCCGCGTTCCTCACATAGCAACAGCAGCAGAGCCAAAATGGCGGCCGGCGGAGATCCTGCGTGACACCGAGCCGAGTCTCAGTACCGAACCCTGCGGTTCCCCATCGGCGCCATGGCCTCCGCTCACGGGCGGCTGGGTCAGCACCTCCAGGCCGTGCTGGATGTGGTTCTGCGGGTCCCGAGCATCTTTATAATCGACGCCATATTCAACTCGTACTCAGATCTCGGTACCGGATGGACTGGAACCGCCGGGAGAGCGTTAATCCGCGCGCTGGGTGAGTACGGTTCGCCTGATTCGGCTGTTTAACACAGGTCTACTGACGTTGCTGTTCTCACGTCAGACATAATGAGCTTATATCGGTGAACTGGGCCTGAACACCGAACCGAATCCCGCCAGTCTAATAATCCCGCGTCGCTGTCCGTGAGTTTGTGAGAGAAACCGTCAGAAATATTCATATGATGCAAGAGTCTCCATTACATTCGACCTGACAGCAGAAACTGTCACACATCTCACTCGCACTAGCTAGGCTGCTTCACTATCGAGGGCACACGTTATTCTCTGCAGGGTACTAGTGTTTCTGAGTAAATCTACACAGCCAAATAATATAAACACTTAAAGGCGTATTTTGGATGTTTTCTGTGCAAGTGGTTTGAAACATATGGAAGGCTGTCTGTAATTTTTATTTTACAATTGAATCGTTTTTAGCTTTATTGAGATGATATCGCGCAATTCAGACTCTATTCTTCGTTTTTTTAGCTTCCGTTTTGCTTTTCTTTTTTATTGCTTCTGCCAGAGAATTAAATCATATTTCTGAGGCAGGTATGGCATTTTCCCCCTCAACACATAATTAAACAAAAGAAAGAAAAATTTAATGGCATCTTTTAAATCGTAAAATTCAGAGTTTTTTGCTCACAATTGAAAAGATTTCTAGATAAAAGCATTCAAAATATAAATAAAAACTTAAATTATTTTATAGTATTAATTAGTATACAAACAATAGACCAATTTGTTGTAGATGTCACGGTATTAGCCCTACAGTTAAAGCATGAAATACTCTTTAAACCCATAATACTCTACATAACATTCATCTGTTTTAAATTTTGCTAAACTCACCATAGTTGTACCATAGTATAATTGTGGTTATACAAGTGGTAATACGCCAAAAAAACAAACAAATGGTTACTACACTCTTAGTAAACCCATGGTTAATTTTCACGGGGGTCATTCATACTGTAAATTCAACAGGTATGAAGTATAACCAGTAAGAGAAGACCTCAGCAGGTGAGGGTATTTATTATTCAGAATGCATGCTTCGAAGGGAAATATACAAAATGTATGTTAATGCAGAGATTATCTGCAGTAAAGGCGCGGCCATATTAGCGAAAATAGTCTATCAATACATGAAGCACAGCTTCCAGACTAAGCTTTATATTAGTCTAACATGGCAAATTTGCATACTCCGAGTTTGACGAACTTAATTCTGATGCGAAATCTTCATTGAGATTATTTAATTATCATGCCTGAAACAGTATTTTCTGGTGAATTCGGTTTGTTGCATGTTTGTACGTAATATTGCCTGGTTCCTGCCGCTGATTTTCATCCTCTGGTTTCGCAGGTATTCTGGTTTCCAGCGTGGTTCTGGTGCTGTCCCAGAAGTCCCTGTTCAAGTTCTACACCCTGTTTGCAGCCGTTCTGCTGGGCACGGCGTCGGTCCTCATTAACTACTACGGCACGTCGCACATCGACCTCTACAGCACATATAACCGCGCGGCGCTGGGCCTGGGCCTGCTGCAGCTGATTCTCGGACTGGGCTACGTCTCTCTGCTGAACGTGCCGTCGCTCTGCGCCGCGCTGCTGGTGCTGGACGTCATGCTCCCGCTGTGGGGCCTGATGCTGGAGCTTCCGGTGCACGTGCGGCAGACGCTAGCGCTAGCGTCAGGGGTGGTTCTCGCGACACACGCCACCGTTAGTCTGCTTCGGAAGCTGAAGTGGTTCTACTACTCGTGCCGCTATGTCTATCTACTCCTGCGCCATATGTACCGCATCTACGGCCTGCAGCTGCTGCTGGAGGACACCTGGAAGCGCATACGCTTCCCTGACATCCTTCGTGTCTTCTGGCTAACGCGCATGACGGCGCAAGCGGTCATCCTGGTGTACGTGGTTCGCGTGGTTCGCTCGGAGAGCGGCCTGCAGCTCGGCTGGGACTTGTTTTGGGACTTGACCAGCAACTTGATCATCAGCGGCTGCGATTCGACACTCACCGTGTTGGGAATGAGCGCCGTTATCTCGTCGCTGGCGCATTACTTGGGACTTAGCATCCTAGCGTTCATCGGCTCAACCGAGGAGGAGGATAAGCGGCTGGGGTTTGTCGCGCCAGTGCTGTTCTTTATCCTCGCCTTGCAGACAGGACTAAGCGGACTAGAGCCTGAAGATCGACTGATCCGGCTCAGCCGGAACATGTGCCTTCTGCTAACCGCGATTCTGCACTTCATTCACGGAATGACGGATCCGGTGCTAATGTCGCTAAGCGCCTCGCATGTTTCATCGGTGCGCAGGCATGTCCCCGTCCTGCTGGTGTCGCTAGGCCTCTTCGCTCTCCCCGTCCTCCTCAGCTACGTTCTCTGGCATCATTACGTGCTAAACACATGGCTCTTCGCCGTCACCGCGTTCTGTGTAGAGCTCTGTCTCAAAGTCCTTGTTTCGCTCACCGTCTACGCACTTTTTATGATCGACGGATTCTACAATGTGCTCTGGGAGAAACTGGACGACTATGTCTACTACGTGCGCTCCACTGGCAACGTCATCGAGTTTGTCTTCGGTGTGATCATGTTCGGAAACGGCGCGTATACGATGATGTTCGAGTCGGGGAGCAAGATCCGCGCGTGCATGATGTGCCTGCACGCGTATTTCAACATCTACCTGCAGGCGAAGAACGGCTGGAAGACGTTTATCAACCGCCGCACGGCCGTCAAAAAGATCAACTCGCTCCCGGAGGTCAAAGGCACGCAGCTGAGGGAGATCGAGGACGTTTGCGCGATCTGCTATCAGGAGTTTGCAGCGTCTGCGCGGATCACGCCGTGCCACCACTATTTCCACGCGCTGTGTTTGCGCAAGTGGCTGTACATTCAAGACACGTGCCCCATGTGCCACCAGCGCGTCTACATCGAGGACGACGGACACGAGCGCACTGCCTTCTCTAATAACAACGGCTACGCCGCACCGGGGCAGGAGAGGGCGGAGTTTGAAGGAGAAGAGGGTGGGGCTGATGTGGGTGGGGCTGCTGGAGGGGCGGAGCCTGAAAACGAGCTCCTAGAGGACAACGACAGCATCGAGTACGACGAGGAGGAGTGGGGAACGCAACCGGGCATGACGCTCGTGGAGGAAGAGTACATTAACGACGACACGGACTCCAACTGAAGCGGCGCGGATATTTAAATTTATAAACGATTGTGAGATCAGGGACGTTATGCTTTTGTTTGAGTGTGTGTTCGTATAAAAGGGCTGATCTTGTGTTTTTCCTGAAATGCTCTTGACCACGTTTGGCTGAACGATAAAGGGCAGGGCTGCAAAACGATTCATCGCGATTAATCGATTCAATACAAGTTTGTTTACATGCTATATGTGTGTGTACTGTGTATGTTATTATGTTTGTATAAATACACACACACACACACACATGCATGTATAAATTAAGCAAAGATATGTATAAAATATTTATATTTCTGTATAATATAAATTACACACAAGTATAAATGCGTATATATATATAATAATAGATATACCTAGTACCTATAATATGTAAACATGAACTTTTATTTTGAATGGATTAAAGGCGATTATAGTTTTGCAGGCCTAATATAGAGTGGCGTCCTACTGTAATCGCAGTATACCTCGATATGATCACTACTGGTCTCTTGTGTGACCTCTCTTATAATTGTGTACATT
The DNA here is from genome assembly GCA_032357445.1 of Enteromius radiatus. Taxonomy (NCBI): domain Eukaryota; kingdom Metazoa; phylum Chordata; class Actinopteri; order Cypriniformes; family Cyprinidae; genus Enteromius; species Enteromius radiatus. The sequence goes on along the minus strand of JAUCMS010000128.1, from coordinate 1,915,077 downwards.
ATTGTACATGTAATAAAAGAATGATACACTGACGTTTGACAGTTGTCCACTGGAGAAAGCTGAATCAGCTGTTAATCTCAGTTTGACTGCGGTATATTACTCTCCCCGGCAGCATTTTTCACCTCTCCTCAGTATCTGATAGTATCTCACACACACACAGTGTTGCTTTCTTACAATGCAGTTAACACATTTCACCAAACGCAGCGTTTTGTTTTCTGATTTCTGGTGGTGTTGTTGAACGCAGTAACTCCATGATTAGATGCATGTTTGATTTCAGGTTAAAAGCTGTTGATTTGCCAAGAGAACTGATGTAAATAAATATCTGCTTTAGTTCTTTTGTAAATAAAAACAATTAAGCTGAAGTTCTAAGCTCGAAGTGATCTGGAACTTTGCACTTGATTATATTTTTTGAACTTCTTTGTTGTGGTTTTTTTTCTCACAGGTTTTTCTTTTCATTCTGCAACGTCGCGTTTATTTATTCATCTAAATCATCACTTTAAATTTACAATTCCTCACATGGGGAATGCCTATTAAAGGAAATGTAGAATTATTTAGCTGAAAAAAAGAGAAATGTATGAAATTGGGGCATTATACAAAAGCATTTAACATTGTAACGTACAGTCTTACTGATTTTCAGATAATAATGAGGTAATGATGACATTTTTATGTTCATATTGTTTACTGCTAACAAGTTTCAACCAATGAGACTTTGATCAAATCTGATTGTTAGTTAACGTGAAGTCACAGTAAATAGGAAATCTGAAATATCATATTTAATATTCTGTGTTTATATGAATGTCCTGCTTTTATTAAAGCTCGAAATTCACTTTCTGTAGCAAGTGATGTCAAATTTGAGGGTGCTTATTTTAATATAATGCGTGTCTTACTTGCTAAAATTAGTGTTGGCTAAAAACAAGTTAATCATATTAGACATTAAATTAAATGTATCTGTTAACATACTGTGCGCCAACATGAACAAATAATATGAAATGCTGTAAAACAGTATGATTGCCTTTAGAGTGTTACTGATCGTAACCGACTGAATAACAGACAAATAGAGCAATATATATATATATTATATGTATATGACATCACACACTACAGAATTGTGATTTCAGTTAATTTATGTCAGAATTTTCCAACTCTTAATTTCTACATTTTATGTCAGAATTAAGCTTGGAATTACATAATTTGTACTTTTCATCTCATTATTTATTTATTGTAATTACGTGGCGGAAATGGGCATTTGTAGTTTTCTGAATCAGCCTCGTCATCCACGAGCTAAGAGCTTATCTGACTACGTTTCCCATGACGCATCTGCCGGGCGGGACTACATTTCCCATCATGCAACACCGCGGTGCGCGTCAGAAGCGTGTGGAAAGTCTTTCAGGCGTTTTTGAACTGTCGGTAATTACACAACGATGAATCATAACGCTTAAATAATCGCAGAAGAGGAATCCCCTGCCTTTCTTACAGCAGGAATGAGAAGGCAGACGGCCGCGGATTATTGAAGGCGCTGGGTGCGGGTTGTTTTGGTTCGGTGAGGCCGGTGTGTGTGTGTGTGTATGTGTTTGACAGGCGCGGTTCTGAACTCTGTGCAAACGTTCTCTGTCTTGGCGTTCCTTCATGTTTAATCGTTAGTGTTCTGGTCTGCAGTGTGTTCTACTGCCGCGATGATCCGGCTGGCTGTGCTCCGCGCGCTCGCGGCCCGCCGCACCGGACCGGCTCAGCTGCACCGGCGGTTTCTCGGTACGCACCGGCGCAGGATCAAACCGGAGCAGCTGGAGCTGCCGAACCAGGCGCGGGAATTCGTGTACAGCCTGAGCCCGGCGAACCGGAGCTGCTTACTGAAGGAGCTGCAGAGCTTCCAGTCCCAGACCCAAGGTAACACCGCCGCCCTGCTATAGTGTAGTACCCCCCAGAGTATAGTGTAGTACCCCCCAGAGTATAGTGTAGTACCCCCCAGAGTATAGTGTAGTACCCCCAGAGTATAGTGTAGTACCCCCAGAGTATTGTGCTGCTGCCCTGTTTTACGGTAGTACACTGGAGTGTTGTTCCCTTCTTTACTGTAGTATACCAGAGTAATGTGCCCTGCTTTGCTCTAGTACACCAGAGTATAGTTGGAAGCCGGCTGTCTTGAGGATGGTCATGACAGAAGCGGTCAGAGGTGGTTTGCTGGTCTTCTGACAGAAACCCTCTTAACCAGGCTGGCTGACCAGATAACCACCATCCTCACCTTGTTGACCTTTTGCTCTAATTCCATGTCGTTCTGATGGTGCTACCACACACACCTAGCTGCGCTTCACGTAGTTATTTATATATGGTGTGAGTGCTTCTGAAACCGAACACTTTCTCCTGCTATATGTAATGGAGCGCTTCATAATGGTAGTGTTTATTCTGGTCTGTTCAGGAAGCTGCTGTCGCTATGGTGACGTGAGTCATGTGACTCACATGTGTCTGACCTTCCCTCGTCCGCTCTGATCCTGGTCTTCTGTCTCTGTCCTCTGTTAAACCGGATTTTCCACCTGTGTGTGTGTGTGTGTGTGTGTGTGGCTCTCATCAGGCCATCGATCTGCTGAATCACACGCTGACTGTACACTAGAGAGGTGTGTGTGTGATCAGACGCGGCCTAGGACTGTGTGTGACACCGTAAGGTCAGAGGAGATGAGAGCGTGACCTTTCACCTCTGTGACCTCCTATGAACTTCAGTCGGCTGTGGGTTGATCATCCTTTAGAGGATTTATCATCATTAGGGTTTATTGGGCCAGTTCTATTCTTTCTCCCTTGAAGGACACTTGGCCATCTGTAGTCTGTCAGCGAAGGGAACATGTGACGGTCTCCTCACACGAGTGATCATGTGATCTTCTGGAGATCTTATGAGAGCAAAGTGGTTGATTTCGACCTCGTATACAAATAGGAATCGGCTAATTTATTTTAATGTAGTACAAATTATTTTTCATCAGTGATTGAAATATGATTTAAGACCGTCTCAAAGGAAGTTTAGTTTGAGAAAGTGTAATGAGACACAATAATAAATAAAGATATTAAATGCTATATACAAGATGTATAAAAATATATATTATCACCTTAGGCATGATTTTAAATTAAGCAGCTGCTCTTTGTGATTAATGATAATTAATATATTAATAAACATTTCATTATTTTTTTCATTGAATGTAGATATAATGTCAAACAAAACAAAAAAACTGTACAAATTTATAAGGAAATAAAAAATGCAATTAAAATATCTAACTATTTATTGAAATATTAGTATGGATATTATTTAATATAAAAATATATACTTTTAATATTATACTTTTAAATTAATTTTTATTTATATATTTATTTAAAAAAAAATATCTTTAGTAACAATTCATCAACAGATATTGTTAACAAACTGTATTGAGTTTAATATGATAATCTGAAGAAATTAGAAATCTTAAAATCATATTTTTAAAACAAAAGATAACTTATTATTTTGGTTGTAAAAATACACAATTGAATTATTTATTTTAATATTTATTTTCATTTTTAAAAATCTTGTATCATTTTAGCTTCTGTAGAAGTTAAAGAAAAAAAGAAGAAAGTGAAATAGAAGCAAAAAATTGGGTGTCAACTTTTTATTTCAGTTAATATTCTCTGTGTGTGTGTGTGTGGTTTACGAGGACACAAATGTGTAATGACACATGTTAGAGAGAGAGAGAGTGTGTGTGTGTGTGTGTGTGTGTGAGAGGGAGAGAGTGTGTGTGTATATAAGTTAGTTGAGCAGCAGTATTATATTCTGTGTGTGTGTGTGTGTGTGTTAGAGAGAGAGAGTGTGTGTGTGTATATAAGTTAGTTGAGCAGCAGTATTATATTCTGTGTGTGTGTGTTGTTTCAGACTCGGAGGAGTCGTCTCCACCGACCTCGGCTCAGCTCAGATACAGTGAGTTCAGTCTCTCTCTTCTTCTTCTTCTTCTTCTTCACTCGTTCACTGATGTTTCTCTCAGCTCTGGATCTTCTGCTCTCTAGTTCTCCTGCACAACGCCATTCCCTTCATCGGCTTCGGCTTCCTGGACAACGCCATCATGATCGCCGCCGTGAGTCACATGATCCCTACACACAGCTCTCAGCTCTAGACTATAGAGATCTGCAGACCCAGATCTCTTATCATTAATATGCATCATATGACAGTACAATCGTGAGGTATTGTTTAAACGGAGTCGTTTCCTCATATTTATGCAAAGCTGTGCTTTTTTGAGAACTTGTTTTATTTGCTTGGTGTTCATCTTTGATGATGCGTGTGGTGTTGTATTTTAAGGGCACTCAGATTGAACTGTCCATCGGATTAACGCTGGGAATATCTACCATGGCAGGTATTGACACACACACACACTCTTTCTCACACACGTCAGAGCAGGTTTTGTTTTCTTCTTGTACGGTCTCTTGTCAGCAGTGAGGATTATGCGGGTGAATCTCAAGAAACCTGTTTAGAATGTGTTTAGTTCACATTTTACACCAAATCTGAAAACAGATCTACATATTTTTACACTATATACTAGATCTTTGAGGCCATGAAGATCATTGAAGATTAAAGCCCACTTCTCATGTCTCATTACAGCAGGTCAGGGATTCCCAAACCTGCGGGTGTTTGTGGGTTATCTGGTTTTATCAGCTGGAACGTTTACTTGAAAAAGATGAAGTTAATATTTCTATCATTTAATCACTATTGTATGTTCATGATTCTCTGATGATTGGTCATATGACAAGGCAGCGAAACACACCATTTTTAATTGTATTTTTTATAAATTTTTTTATAATTGAACTGATTTATTTCAGATAAAATAAATTGACCCATTTTATTTAATGTAACCATCTTAATTTAGCATTTTATAATTAGTTTATTACTATTATTTCAAATGAAATCGTTTCGTAATTATTATGGATTTATTTCTAATGCGATCTGTAATCTTTTTAGTCAGTGTTTTATTTTAATTGTATTGAAGTGAGATCACGATCTAATGCAGAGAAATATCAATCCTAAAGCATTATCTGTTGTATTGAATTGAATTAAATAGAATTTATGCTTATTTATATTTACTGTAGCACAAGTTTAGGTCAAATGTGTGGAAATGTTATATTAATGCTGATTTAGGGTTAAAAATGCCATTTGTGTTTTGATTGTCATGAAACAAAAAAAATAAATGTTCCTCTAAATCATTTGTATATTTCACGCTAAAAATAATTTCTTGAGCTGAAATCTTCCTCTCTGGTGAGACTGGTGCTGTAGTCTACCACACAGACGTTCACTGGGGGTGTGTGTGTGTGTGTGTGTTTCAGCGGCCGCTCTGGGGAATCTGGTGTCTGATCTGGCTGGACTCGGGTAAGCAGCTTCACTAACACTGTGTGTGTGTGTGTGTGTGTGTGTGAGAACTAGGGGGGTGGGTGTGTGTGTGTGTGTGTGTGTTAGTAACACTGTGTGTAGTTTAGCAGGTTACGTGGAGGCTCTGGCTGCTCGTTTTGGGATGCAGATTCCTGACCTCACACCCAAACAAGTGGATATGTGGCAGACCAGAGTCACTTCACACATGGTGAGACACACGAGTGTGTGTGTGCTTATGCTGCTTGTTAATTTGAGTATGCACACAAGTGTGTGTGTGTGTGTGTGTGTGTGAGTGCGCTCATGGGGGTGTGTGTGTGTGTGAGAGAGTGCTCATGGGGGTGTTTGTGCATGTGAGAGTGAGTTTGCATGCAAGTCGAGTGTGTGCATGAGTTTGCTTGTGTGAATATATGCAAGTGTGTGTGTTAGAGTGTGTCAGCATTTGCTTTAGTGTGTGTGTGTGTGTAGAAGTGTGTGATCAGCTTGCTTGTGAGTTTGCATGCAAGTGTGTGTGTGCATGAGTTTGCTTGAGTTTGTGTGTGTATTTGAATGTGCATGCAAGTTTGCAGTGTGTGAGAAAGCAAGTGTGTGAATGTGTGGTTGTGTTTCCAGGTTGTTAATAGTCTTTAGCAGCTTCTTAATCTGCTCTCTCTCTCTGTGTGTGTTCAGGGTAAAGCCATCGGCGTCGCTATCGGATGCATTCTGGGAATGTTTCCGTTGCTCTTCTTAAGCGATGATGAAGATAAAGAAGAGGAGAAGGCGAAGAAGAAGAAGAAGAATCATCATCCGAACTCAAACTAACAGGCTTTTCTATCAGCATGACAACATTTATACTGACCGTGAAGAAATCAAGCCTACGGTAAACATCATCAGAGTAACGAGAAAAAAGTCCTTAAGCACCAGTAGATCGTAGCTATTACACTCAGTAGGTAGTTAAGAGATGAAGACTAGATGTTATAATGAGCATGAGTTGAGTTTCTCTTCATCACTAACACTATTTGAAAGGCCTGTTCACAACAGGAAGGATAACTCTAACGATTCTCTTTAATAATCACTACAGTTATAACCACAGAGACACAGGGCTGATCCCAGTCCAACTCCACTCTTGGCTGATCAGTCCAGTCACATTTCTTTCATTAGCACTTTATACAGAACCGGCCGATTCGAAGCAGGAGTGAATAACAGTGTTCATGATGAGACTGATCCGAAAGCAGTTTCACTGAAGATTGAATATTTTAGTAGTTATGATTCTTGTTGTGAACGAGCCTCTTTTTGACCTTTCTATTGTTTGTTTTCTTCTAATATCTTGAGTGGTTTCCTGTTCCTGTAGATTTTAGCTGCATGTTTTTCTGTGGAAACGTTTGGTGAAGAATGAAGTTTAGATTAGTTTAGTCTGAAGTGACCGTGGTCCAAGATTAACTCGCATCTGAAGCGAGAGCAAAGATGTCAGAACATTAACTGGAGATGAATCCTTTTAAACCGTGTTCTGTATTTGAGATATGATAAAACGAAGCCTTGTTTTACTCCGGAGGTGTGTGTTGATCTTGGACGCTGTTCAATATGATTTAAACTGGAATTTTTATTCTGGACAGCACAAGCCTTTTTACGCTCATACATTAGTGTGTGACGTTCTGCACTCCCATCATGCATCTGAGACATGAACTAAAGCTCGCTGAGCTGCTGGGTCGAGTCGTGCGATGAACCCGGAGCCCTCGTGCATCATGGGCTTCCTCAGAAATGTGTCAGGAATCAGAGAAACGCAGCGTGTGATGAAGTTCACTTGTGTTTTAATCAGTTCAGGGCTTCTGCGGCTCTTTAAAAGTGTTTAAATCAGAGCAGAGACTGTTAAATTCATAGACTGACGGCTGTAAATCTCGCATGCGTTGCAAAACGATTATTTATTCAGCTTTCCGATGATGCGTTCATCTCAAAAATTGACACGTATGACTGGTTTTGTGCTCCAGGGTCACATGTTAAATCCAGTTTTCCTTGAAATGGAACAAAATGAAGTTTTGCCTTTTAAATTCCATTGTCAGATATTTGTTTTAATAATGAGTCAGAAAACAAGACAGAAACACGGAGGATCAGTACATGTTTAGTTACACTCTTTGTTAAAAGAATGAATGATATTTGCATTTTATGCTAATTCAGTTTATCCATTAAATTTCCTTAAATTGTTCTTTACCTATCCTATACCTGCTAATATACGTGACTCAAATACATATTTATTTTTCTTTTAATCGTGCCAAGTTATGATGAGTGTGACTGACTTGCCAGAATGAAGGAGTTTGTCTCCACATCAGGAAAAAAAACTAAAACATTTAAAAAAAAAAAAATGACTTGAAATAGAAAAATAAACATAAACTTTAACACAAATGCACAACACAATTACTAAAACTTTAAGTGGGATTATATTGAAATTAAATATAGCTGCATAAGTTCAAAATTGGACAGATGTTTAGATAAGAATGACCAAAAACACATTTCTGAGTGAGGAATAATACACCCAGAACAGACCAAACGCTCTCATTGTTTCTGATCACAGCTCCACCCAGGATTCGAACCCACGAGGTGTGAGAAAGAGCTGAGAAAAAAACACTCAAAGTTATGTTCATCGTACAGCGGAGTACGGTTCACTCGATAGCTGAAGAGTCACATTAAACAGTATGGTACTTGTTTTGCATGGAACTCATTAAAATGCTAAGCTAATTTGCATAATTAAAAAAACACAGGCACAGTTCAGTTTTTTTTCTGTGCGGTTCGTTCCAAAGATCATATGATATGATCAACGTTTTTGATTTAATTTTGATTCAACAAGGCTGACATGTTCGTTGAAAATGATAAATGGGACCTCATCAGAATCAGCTTAATCCAGGGAATAAAATTATTTTATTAGCCCTAACCCTAAAACTAAATCATTTGAACAATGCTTTCAGAAGTCTGCCATGGGCTCTCAGTTCCGATTTTTTTTTTTTTTACCGATATGTCAAATGGTTCAAAAGATATGGCGCGCATGTGGTCCCGCCCACGCTGAAATAATTAACATCTGGACCCTTAGTTCAAGCTGTAGATGAAGTGTACCAAGTTTAGTTGCGAAAAAATTGGACCAAATTTGAAGAAGTAGTGAAAAAAAACGAATACTGTACTTTTCAAAATGGCCGCTACTGTAATGGGCGGAGTCTTACTGTAAGCTATTGGCTGTGATCAGCGTGATGAGAGCAATCAGGTGTACGAAGTTTTATTTTATTAGGGGTTCTCGAGTTATAAGCATTTTAATGTTGAATTTTTGAACTGGTGGTGGCGCTGTGGAGTTGGTCTTAGAGCTCCCAAATTTGGTCAGATCACTATTCATGGCCACCTCTATAGTTGTGCCAAATTTCATCATTTACCTATGTTCCCTTCATAGGGCTGCCATAGACTCCCATTGGACAAGAATAATAAAACTAAATTATCGTACAGAAACAATAAATAATAATAATATTAACTATTCAGACTCAAGTGCGCAAACACTTTCAGTTTCGGCACGCACAGACACCAGAGGTGGATGAAGTCCCTCCATTGCTTGAGTGAAAGCTCAAATATTACTCCATTACAAGAGAAAGCCGTAAAGACTTCAGTAAAAGTTCAGAAGAACCTTTTAAAAGTGCTTAAGTACCAAAACTAAACGTCTGTTTGACAGTGCACTGTTTTATTCATTTTATTGTGTAATACTTGCAATAACCTATGCCTCTGAAGCAACTTACAATACATTATGCTTACTGAGTACATGTATCATATACCCAACCCCAGCCCAGTTTTGTAACGACGACACGTGTAAACATGATTGACACGTTTTCATATTTTTTCTTTACGTTTTATTTTTTAACGTGAAATTTTCAGACTCTGTACCAAAGGTATAAAATAACACTGATTGAGGCTACCTCATTCGACCGATTCGTACGCATTTTCCGAGGTGGCTAATTCGTACGACCTCACTCGTCAAATTTTTTGAATAATTATGTATTTTATGAGTTTCGTATGAATTTGTATGACTGACCTACATCAAGCCCCGCCCCTAAACCGGTCACTGGAATCATATTAGTGAGGTCGTACAAATTAACCATCTCGAAAAATACGTACAAATTAGTCGTGAGGTAGCGTTGATCAAACTAGCGTGTCGTGTGGCTGGGCAGATGATGTTAGTAACGCTCTCGGTCCTGAAGGAAACCCATGATTCCTCCGGGTTCAGAAGCTGAACGCCTCGATCTCGACTCATGAGTGCCTCCATGTAGCTCTGTAGCAGATGATTTCTGTCCATCGCGTGTGAATTTGCTGTTAAACGCCATCTGAACAGAAATACCTCTGCAGTGATGTTTCAGTAGTTTAATGATCAAGCGATTCTGGGCAGTGTATCAAGAAAATGCCCTAAACGCGTGTTGCTAATTTTAGTGTATACTTATTGGACACTATGCATACTAATAAACCTCCATGTGTATATATAATTATTGCACAGCTGTCTCTGGGTAGTAGTGGACATGTAGTCTATTTTACAGTATTTTGCAAATCCTATGATTATTTTTGTGAGACTACATGGAATATTTGTACTTTTATAACTTCATTTGTCAACTGTTGAAGAGAAGCGTTACGTTCAAGCACACTGGGTGTACGTTTTCCATCGGTGTTATTTGTGAATGTGCTTTTGTGAACACAGAGCTCTAAATGTCATGTGTTGATTTAATTTAAATGAACTTGTATTTGTTGATTTGGTTTCAGTTATTAGACCCAGATTCTGTTTATATTGGCTATTTACAGAGAATTGTTCAAATGAATTATAGGTAACACTTTACAATAACATTTAACATGAACTAACACGGAAAATACTTCTACAGCAGTTAACAATCTAAGCTAATTAGATAAAAAAAACAAAAAAAACATTACATTATTTAGCTAAATGAACAGTAATTGTTAGTTAATTTTAGTTCATGCATTAACGAATTGGACCTTATTGTAAAGTGTTACTGAATTATAAATGATATAAACATCCCCTGAAGTTTTCACACTGCAACAGATTTGAATAAAAAGCTTTTATTGACAATATAAAAATCACACTGCATTGTTGTTGTTATTATTTACAGTCTAGTGGTGTTCAGTCTCTAACACAATTGAGTCTGAGCAGCGCTGAGAACATCAAACTAAACACAATAGACTCGAACGGGTGAGTTAAGGAGGGTTAACCAGCCTCTGCATATCCGTGTGGGTAAATAAACACGCTAAACACCTCTGGAACACACTCCAGGTGTATTTTTAAAACAGTGCTTCTACAATATATTTAGATCTGCTACATATGTGGATCATAAGTAGATAAACGAACACTGATCTCTGCTAACGGTGACGGACGTCTACACTCTTAAAAATAAAGCTGCTTTACTAGCGCCCAAATGTTCCCTTTAACACCCATTGAACGCTATATTGGAAAAGGTTTGTTTTTATTGGCATCAGCAGTTACAAGAAGAACCTTTAACAATGGTTCTTAAAATGAACCTCTTTTATACATAAAGAGTGTTTTCTTCTTCCTGTCGCAGATAAATACTGATCTCTTTCTGTTTTGTTCACCGCTAATGTCTGTCTACACTCTTAAAATACAGTTCTTTATTAGCGCCGATGGTTCAACATCCATAGAACCATGTTCTTAGTTATTCAGATGTTCTAGGACATGGTGGTTTTAATAACTGATGACTGAAAGGTTCTTTTGGAACCTTTATTTAAAGGACTTCTTTATTGGGCCCAAATGTTCCACTAATAACTTAAACATCCACTGAACCACTACACGTTCTTTTATCTTGGAAACAGGTTTTATACACTCTTAGAATGACATTGATTGTCCCAAGAAGAACTTTTTACATCCATGGAACCTTTTCATTGCACGAGGTTCGTAACTGCGGAAAAAAGTTTAGATTAAAGTTTGTGTCAATCAAAATTGACTATTTCATTTTGTTTGCCTTCGTAATCTTTAATCCAAATCTGAAAATGCTCCTTTCCTCTGAAACGATGGGCCTTCTCTGATGGATCGGTCATGACATCATTAACCACGCCCCTCTAAATTAAACACCTAGTTTACTACAACCAATCAACTCACAGTAGAAAAGCCAAGCCACACCCTCTATGTCCCTCCTATAATATTCTTTCTCTGGGAAGTGTCTATGTCACAATACGAAAGTAAAGGTCGCAAACTTTAATCAAATGTTGTCCACACACACAAAAAAAAAAATAAAAATGTAAAGGTTCTTTGCGGAACCCAAAATAGTCCTTTAATAACAGTCATTGCAAAGACCTTGTTTTGGAACTTTTTATTTTAAAGAGTGTTTTTCCTCTTCCAATAATGAGTAGCTAAATTAATACTGATGTCCACTGTTTTCTTTGTTCGTCTTAAAATAAAGGTTTATTGGTGCCAATGGTTCCATTTAAAAACCTTTAACCTCCATGGAACCATTAAAGGATCTTCATAGTAGAAAGAACCTTCAACATCCACACTTTTGGGAGTTCACACACTCTTAAAAATAAAGGTTCTTTATTGACACAGATGGTTCTAGGAAGAACCTTTAACATCAATGGAACCTTTCAATTGCACAATTGGGGGAAAGAACTGTGTCCTGAAAGAAATGCCATTCCTTTGACATTCAATGCAAAAACATTTAAAGCGTTTGTCCTCTTCCAGTAATGGTAGATTTAAAAAAACACAGATCTACACGCTTTTCTTTGTTCCTGGCACCAGCTGTCTGTCTACACTCTTAAAATAAAAAAAGGTTTATTGGTGTCGATAGGTTCTTCATAATGGAAAGAACCTTCAACATCCACACCAAGAAAAACGGTTGTTTTAAGAACCGATGGTTCCATAAAGAACCTTCAACGTTCACAGAAATTTAAAGAACTGTTGACGGAAAGGAATGGCATATCTTTGGCGTTCAACGCAAAAACCTCTTTCTGATCTTATACTTTTAAGAGTGTATTTCCTCGTCCTGTAACGAATAATCATCCTGTTCCACCTTTACTTGTCCAGGTGCATCTGCGTCTTCATTTTGACAGCCGGACGTCGTCGTCATTCCCTGGCAGCGAGCCTGATGCTTGAGGAAACTGTCTCTCCAGACGATCTTCTTGCCACAGAGCGTGCATTCATACGGACGCAGACCTCCGTGCGTCTTGACGTGTTTGGTCAGGTGGTGCTTCATCTTGAAGCTCTTGGAGCAGACGGGGCAGGAGAACGGACGCAGGTTCAGGTGTTGCATTTTCACGTGGCGGTCACGCATGCTCTTCAGCGTGTACGCTTTGCCGCAGTGACAGAAGTGGACTTTGGGCGTCGCAGAGAGAGGAGAGCACGGGGAGGACGAGGACGACTGCGAGACCCAGGAAAGCTCGGACGTTCCCGGCGCCAGCTGGTCGGACATCGGTGGTGGCAGGGGACGCTGGGAAATCTGCCCCGTGGCCTTCTCGATCTCGTCGTAGGTCTCGAACGTGGCGTCCGTTTCGTTCTCCTCCTCTTCGTCCAGCAGTTTGGCGTCCGACAAAGTCCACTGGTTCCACAGTCCATCCGTCTCCTGCCCCGTCTCGCCGCTCTCGCTCTCTCTGAGACGTCTGTCCGACTCGACGGCTCCTGAGAGAAGACAAGAGCAGACAACAAGTCAAAAACACGCTGGGTCTCCACGTTTCCCCCTGGTGGACGGGCGCTAAACTGCAGTGATGAAGAAGCTCCACTCACCGGCCTGGTGCTCCTCACACTTCACCCTCACTTTGGCCTCATCCAGCGGCTCTCCGACTCCTTCATCTGCTTCCATCCTCCTCTGCTCCTCGTCTTCCTTCGCTCCTCGGAGGCGAGCACGGATTCGGTGCCTCGCGAAGTCCGAAGTTTCAATGGACGGTAGAGGTGCGACGGGGAATGTGTGGAAACCGTCGTCTCCCGTATTCGGGCTGCATTCTGGCTCTGTTCGGACAGGGAATGTCAGGCTGCTTCTGCTCCACCGGCTCTGAGTCGGACGCCTCCATGTGGCCAGAGGTGGTAGTGCGCTTTGCGGACGTTTTTCCAGAGTTTCTTCGCCCGCTGCTCGCTCCCCGTCCTCCGGATCGGCAAAGCAGCAGTCTGAGCTGCTGGGTGACTGGTGACTGGAGGACGTCGCCCCTCCGGGGCTGAGCTGAACCAAAGGTCGCGACCTCTTCAGGATGTCTGTGCACTTGTCCACAATGTGCCACATCTGCAGGAAGCTGGCCACTGTGACGTAGTTGATGATGTCATCACGCACAATGCTGAGCTGACCCGTGTAAGCAGAGTTTAACACGCTCTCGAAGGCCAGAGGGTCCATGACAGAGGGAAGAGACACCGTGGTGACGTTCTTTAGCAGAACCTGGCAACAGAACCGCATTGTTCAGAGATGCCAGAGCTACGCCGTTTGGCCATAGCATAATGTGCTTTTCTGTTACCAAATATTCAGGGATTAGATTCACAAGACTACAGATAAACCGATAAACTAACAGACATCACTATACTTACCCGGCACAGTGCAATAAGGTTTTCTAAAAAGTTATGTAAATATGCAAATAAAACATTATCTACTTTTATATGCATTCATTTGCAGACACTTCAAGAACAGAAATCTAGAAATGGCCCTAAAATGTTAGTTAGTAGGGGATCTGTCCTAAAGGGTGAACCTGATCTCGATGTTTTTAATGACAGACGAAAGTTTTGGAAGCAGTGTGTAAACATTATTAAAACAATGTGAGGTCATATTTATTATTTATTAGTAACCACTGAATATTCGAAGATGCCACAGTCCTGCGCAGCCGATGGTCTGCAGACCCACAGTATAGTTAAACACGTCAAATGGACCATTCCAAGATAGTGGTCAAATATAGGGCATATTAATCAAACACTGTCACAATAAAAAGGTTGCATTTTATGCATTCAGCATCCCTTCACTGGAAAATGAACCATGGTTTTACTAAAGTGACTGTAATTCAACAATAACACTTCTATAAATTTCCGTGGTTTGTTACCACTACAGTACACATTTAGCAATACATAAAAATATAACCTTATCAGTTGCAATTAAAATGTAGGGAATGTTAAAATAAAAAACAAAAACGGTCCTTTACTCACTTTACACTGAAGTAATTTAACTATTTAATTTGAAAAGTATCGATATCGACGATATTGGCCTTTAAAAATGATCGTTATCCTATAAAAAAGAAAATAAGTGGTAAAGCCCATCCTTAGTTTGAGCCACCACGGCGGATTTTACGCGGCGTCGCCTCAGCAACGATCAGGTCTCAAGCTGTCAATCAAATTCAAAAACAAACCGTCATAAATATGCAGATGAGAGCATTTACTCAGTCAGGCAGCCTTTAGATAGATATATGTAAGTTAGTGTGAGAAGTCGCTGTGAGATCGGTTCCACACTCACCTGGTCGTGGAAATACGGCGATGAAGCGGCCAGCACACACCGGTGCGCGCGGAACACCTGACCCTGCACCTGAATGGACAGGTCACACAGCTGACCCTCCTCGCGCTGCCGGTTCAGATTCTCCAGAACAGACGCGCGGGCGCTGGGGAAACACACCTGCAGCACCGGGCCTGGCGGAGCGCTGCGGCCGACGAGCTGCTCCATCCTGCCGGGGAGAAAAACACCCGCGACCGCGGAGGAGATGAGAACCGGAGCCGATATCACGGGTATACAATCACACACAGCCCGCCAGCAGAACCGCTCCGGTCAATCCGTCATCACATAGTTACACAAAACGCATTTCTTCCGCCCTTTTCAGCTTCAGGCCCGCAGATCAGATCCGTTCATCCGGATCGAGCTAACATATCATAACAGGCTATAATAACAGCGCAAATGAACGCACTGCGATCATGTGTGTTTACATCAACGTGCGGCAATATCCGATCCAACACTAGTCAACTATGCACACTTCATAACTCGCTAGTTTTAATGACGGGTTGTATATTTATCGATCCGTTGTGTAGATTATGATCTACATCGCATCCGTTTCGCGAAATGAAATATAAAAGTGTTATTAATCTCACCTGCGTTCACTGTGATGGAGCTCTGCGGAACAGAAAGAGAGACACGCCCCCTTCCTGAACACCCACCCTGATGTAATATACAGTATATGACACAGACTCTGTGTATTTCATAAAGTTATAATTCTAGTGCTTTAATAGATGAATCCAAAAGGGCGCGGCGCGATTATTATCGAATAAAATAGAAAAAAACAGAACTGAATATATTATATAATATATGCATCAATGTTACTGTCACCGCTTATGTCGTGAGCGGAAGGTCGGGCTCATGAATATTCATTTATCTACGTCACATGAGCGTCGTGCGTGCGTCATTAATATGCATCAGACTCGCGCATTACTGCGGTCCGCGCGCGCCGCTTGCTGTCTGACTGAAATTCACAAACATCCTCCCATAAAAATCTTTAAATCATCCCGCATTAAGCCATCATTGAACAAACCTAATTTAACTGAAGTATTTTTGTTATGTTTGTCTCTCTGAGTCCCCTGCTTATATTCTTGTTCGCTGTAATGTAAATAAATTATTTGAAATATTTAATAGAAGCTATTTTATCTTATTTTTTGCCAGACATGAATCTTCCCTTGTACAAAATCTGTCATATTTTATGTTTATTTTATGATTGTTCCATGATTAATTAAACACAAATGATAAATGTTAAAAATCTTCTTAAGCACGCGCACACTAGTTTTATGTGTGGTACGAAACGGGACCTAGTTTGAGAGAAAAGCAAAAAATTTTAACAGGTAACGATGTTTCATTTCATTTAAATTATTATAATTTTCAATGCATAAAGTTTTGAAAAAGGGGGGGGGGGGGTGATGGTGGTCGCATCTGCCGGCAGCGTCGTGACGTCACCGCGCGTTCTGTTGCGCTGCGATGCGCGCGCGGCCCGGGATTTTTACCGCAATGCATCAGAGCGAGCGTCACCGGGAATAGCACGGAATGGCGTTAAACAACGACAGACCTCAGTTTGCCGATCGCACGCGCCAGTCGGATGCCTGAGGAGTCTACCGAGGAGGCAAGTGAAGATCTGCATGATGCGCTGCGCGGGAATATATAAAGATGAGTGAATGCGAAGCGCGCTTTATTTAGATGTTAATTCGTGTCAAAGATGCTCAGATGATCTGCTGTTGATCTCAGGTCATTGATTCGAGTTTAAAGAGCCAGTAAAGCAATAAGGCAGAGAATCGGGGCCCTTGGCTGATCGAGGAGCCGCTGGCCTGGTTTTGCACACTGAACATCTTCCTGAAGCAGATGCTGCTGGTCTAGTCGTCTGGGTCGGTCACATGACTCTTCTGAAGCTCTCCTGAGCGGGACATGAAGATCCAGCACTAGAGGATAGACCGAGAGAGAGAGAGTGTGTGTTTATCTGCTGCGACGATGAAGATGATGATGATGGACGTGAATATGAGACGTCTTCTGCTCCTGTGTGTGTTCTTCTCCTTCTATGGTGAGTGTCACTGTCAGAACTGCAAACCGGGGCCCGGGGCCCGCTGGGAACAGCCCAGAGAAAAACAGGTAGTTAATGTCAAAATAAATATGTAGTGAATGATGGGATTAAACTAAGAAAATAAATTAGATTACAATTTAAAATCATTTTTAAAAATGGATTAAATAAATGAAAATGTATTTAACTTATTTAAAATATAGATTCTTTTATTATTTATGTAAAACTATATATTATCATTTATAGAAATAAGATATTTCATTAATTTAAATAAATTTATAGAATGATGCATATTAATAAACGTGATCAAATAAATCCATTGATAAAAAAATATTCTATTTGAATAATAAATAAATTTCTATAATTGCAATGTAATGAAACTTTAACTTGATGTTAATATAATTTCTTATTTAATAATTCATTTAAATGAACTGAATATGAATAAAATAACATTTGTTGTAAGGAAACAATAAATACATTCATTTTAATAAATAAAACATGATGCCAGTAAATTTAAGGTTAATCAATCGATTAAATAAATAAACTGACTTGAAACATACATTTAATTTTGCTGTTTTATTTTAGCTTAAATAAAAATATTTATTAAAGCAAATTTTAAAAATTCATGCAAATTAAAACATTTGATTAAAATGAATGAATTTATCAAAGTTTGCGTTTGCTAAATCTAAAATATAATCGAATAAAGTTACACACGTAAAAATAAATATATATGATTAAATGATTATAATAAATAAATGCATTTGTTATAAATAATAATAAACAACTGAATAAACAAAACATTTGAGCTAAATAAAAAGTGATTTAAATGAATCCGTATCATGAGCAGATATCCCCAGTACTGCAGAAGCACAGGCTGAGGGTGGTGTTCTAACTGCGTGTTCTCCTCAGTGTCTCAGTGCAGCGGAGCCTGTGCCGAGGTGGATTCAGACACCGAGGCCGTGGCGGGACATCTCTTCAAGCTGGGCTGCATCTCCTGTAAGAGGAGAGGAGAGGTGGAGGCCACGGCCACCGTCGACTGGCTGTTCAAAGCTCGAGGAGAAATCGAGTTCTTACACGTGAGTCTGACGCCGGACACTCGGCATCCTCCTCTTATCAGATGATTTAAATAAATGCATAGTAATATAATTCAAATAAATACATCAAGATGTCAATAAATAAAAAATGACAAAAGCATTTGTTAAAAATAAAAAAGCAATGTTCAAATAAATACATTTTATTAAACTGTCAGTACTTTGTATATTTATTGTGCGTGTATTTTGAAAAAGTATATATATATATGTTATTGATAAATATATTTTATGTGCAACATAGCATATTTTTCTTAATATATACATGCATGTATGTGTGCTTTTATGTACGTGATGAGTAAACACAGCACATACACAGATTATTTAAATATAAGAATCAATGAATGACTAAATAAATCAAAGAAAGTAAAACCTTAGATTTACATGAAATAAGCATTAGTAAAACACATCAAATAAAATGCTGACTTTAATTTAACTTTGATGTAAATAAAAAATAATAATTCAACTTTATGTAAATAAATAAAAAAGTGAATAACATATCCATATTTAAATAAAACATTACTTAAATGCATGTTAAAGCAAAATGTGGAAAACAATTCAAATGTGATGTAAATAAAAAGAACAAAATAGTCAATTAGTCCAAATGAAAATCTACAAATAAACAAGCACTTTACTGAAATAATAAATCAATGAATTATTCTGAAAATAAAAGCATTTAATAATTGAAATAAAAAACCCCATAATAAATATGTGAAGATTGACAGCGTTGGGTTGAATGAGGATGACTATGACTATGGTCCTCAGATCTACAGCTACGACGGCGAGGAGGCCCGGATCATCGACGAGCGCTTCCAGGACCGCATGGAGTGGCACGGCAGCAAGAACACCTTCGACCTCCAGGACGCGTCTGTGGACATCCTCAACGTCACCTTCAACGACTCGGGCGTCTACCGCTGCATCTTCAACCGCATGCTGATCTACGAGCACCACGAGCACCCCACCATCGCCAGCAAAGACGTGCACCTCACCGTGGTGGGCAAAGGTACGAGAACATCTCAGACAGAGAAGCGTGTGTGTGTGTGTGTCCTGGGGTTTCACTCCCATGAAAATGGGTCAGATTTGCACACGGAGCCGCTCTGAGATCCTGCTATCTCTGGAACTGGACCACTGACGCCTTAACTATGGAGACCGCAGAAGTTTATCAAGAGCCATAATCTTACAGAATATTGAGATATAACTAGTACTTCCTGAGTTACAGTCGGACGGGTCAGAGCTGTGAAAGGGAAGGTTTAGGAATAATTGAAATCATACAGTGATGTTTTGTAACGCTGCTCGAGGGTCAGTCATGCAGGTGTGGTTCAGATCGAGAGAAATGAGAGATATTTCTAGTGTCAACTTGATTTGTTCTTCAGATATTCCTCTTCCAGATCCTCGTTCTCTGGAAACCAAGAGTAAAGGGCCTTAAAAATGAACAAGCTGCATTTCCTGGCACGCAGACTCTGGGGAAAAAACAGAGTTTTTATTTTAATTTCTGAAGTGTCAGCATTGGCATGTAATGCTAAAGTCACCAGATTTTACTAGCGGAGCTGCTAATCTCCTTCAGGAACTGGTTTCTACTCTCCTGGATCTGTTTGACCCTCCTCTGCTCGATTAATATCTCTGTGTGTTTCCTGCAGCCACGCGAGGCACGGCGTCCATCGTGTCAGAGGTCATGATGTACGTGTCCATCATCGGCCTGCAGCTCTGGCTCCTGGTGGAGATGATCTACTGCTACAGGAAGATCGCCGCGGCCGGAGAGGAAGCGCTCAGAGCCAGCGCGTCAGTAACACACACACACACACACATGCACTAAAATAAGAAAATAATGCTAATTTAGTTCAAAGGTGTTTGTCTGGTGTGTTTCAGGGCGGAGTATCTGGCGATCGCGTCCGAGAGCAAAGACAACTGTGCCGGTGTGCAGGTAGCAGAATGACCTAACTAGCACAGGTGAGTTAACTAGCGGTTACCCCAACTAGTCCTGGTTTCCCCTGCTTCCTCTTTCTGACCTCTCTCTCTCTCTCTCTCTCTCTCTCATCTGCAGGTTTCTCTGGACGCTCTTCCTTCTGAACTGTCTCTGTTTTTCTAAGCGTTTCTTACGTCCTGACCCGACTTCCTCCGCCTGACCTTTATACGCTATGCATGGATCAAACCCTCACCGTTCACGGCGATAGAGACGCAATACACTGACTTTGCACTAGAGATCAGTAAAGAGCAAGCCATCTCTGTTGATCTAGCCACATATCCAGGCCATATCTATATATGTATCTATATCTCTGTACTACACTTCCTGTACGAGCATCTGAGAGCCCGACGCCATGCAATGCTAGGGTTGCATGAGCCGAACGCGAATGTGAACGCAGACGCAATTTCTGTTGGTTTGTACGGCGAGAGGAAGCTCCAGAGAGTGGTCGTGTAATCCAAGTGCAATACGAGAATCAAGCTCTAGCTCTTGAATGTAGCAAGCACTCGCCGAAGGTGTCCAATGCATTGTGGGTAAGTGCATTAAGACACCCGATCGCTCACCCCGTCCCGCTGTGTGCCGCTTTAATGCATGCCCACACCGCCAGGATCCGCTCGCCCTTTCTGATCTAATCGCTGCAGTGAATGCTGGGAAACGCAGGGCTGGTGGGCGGGAGAGAGAGAGAGAGATGTGCAAATTAAAGCAGTTGAAATGAATCCGGTGGACTCTTTCTTTCGTGGTTGACCAGAGAGAACATCAGCTTTATTTCTACTACTCCTGACGTGACGCGAGTCATCATCATCGTGAGGATAGAAATACAGACGCATGAGTTCAGAAAAATCTTAGCTTTGTATATTAAACATATTTCTATATAATAATATAAATGTACTGTACGTGTAAACATTTTTCAAATGAATTTGTGTGTTTATATGTAATAGATATTACACATGCATATATTCTACAAGCCTGGATGATTAACACCATCAGCTCATACATCAGCTAGAGCAGATTATTAACACATATTGTTTTCTTATTTATGACAATAAAGAAACCACTTTGGTGAGAGAGATTATTTTTAGATAGTGCTGTTTAATGAATCATTGCAGCTAAATAGACGTTTTAGTTTACACAATATATGTGTGCTGTGTAACTAATAGATGTATGTTAGATGTTAGAAATCTGTTTTCTGAAATATACAGCTATTATGTCAACAAAAGCCTTTATTTTGGATGGGATTGTTTGACAGCACTAGAGAATAAATCTCATGAATCTAAAGTAGAATTTTAGATATAAGTGTAGAGTTTTTAATTTTACTGCACTTAAAAATGAGTAGAAACAATGTTAGACAAGTCATCAAATTAACAGCATATTCAAATAATTATGATGATGATACAGATAGAGTTCACATCATGTAAAAACATACGATAATAACAACAACAGATGATTAATAAACAAATACTCTATTAAAAAAGCGATTCATGTGTTTAAAGACTATTATATTAGCTCTCTTTATTATTGTTGAAAGAAATATTTGGGTTTGATTCTGTTATAAGCAGTTAATACTAAAGGCTTAAATATTTTAGACTTTCTTGATCAAATGAAATAAATGTTATTAGAAACGTTCCATTCTGAGAAAAAATGAATTTGAATACAAAGAAAAAGCCATGACTTTTATATTTGTGTTTCTGCTCAATCCTCTCTCCGGCACAGAAGCACACAACAGAACGTTTATTCAGAAGATTTCTGTTATTATCAGTCTACACCTATCCCACAATGCACTGCAGTGGAGCCAGTAATTAATAAGCGGCCTGTTTTTGACAGTCGTGTTTCTTGAGTCCTTCTCTGGAGGTGTTTTGGTGTGAATATCGCTGTAACTGATATTATCTTCCTCTGCTCTTGATCTGGAGAAATCTGTCAGTGGTTCAGGACGATGCGATGCATTCTGGGAAGCCTGAATGACTTTAATGAGCAGCTCTGTTGATTGGGATTCGAGTGAAGCTCGGCTAGCGCCAGAAACAATATTTGATGACCTGGAAGTGACTTCTGCGGTGAGGTTCATTCCTAGATCTGTGTGTCTGTTACATAGAAGAGCTTTATTTGAACAACTTTAAAAGATTTTTTTGTTTATTGTTACAAAATTGATCCTTTTTGGTTTTGTGGTCCAGCGTCACATAAATATTATAGTTTCTATTTATTATAATAATATTTTTATAAAATGATTATAAATTAATTAAAGTCCAGCTTCAAGGTTTTTTTTATATATTGTTCAATCACTAATTCATTTTCACCTTTCAAACATTTACAATCATTACAAAAACCTGCATAATTATTTTAATAAAAATGAATAAATACATATAAAATGTATACATTGTGTGTATTTACACATCAGTCTTAATAACTACTCTTACTTTTGTATTTAATCATTTATACACACACACACACACACACAGTACTGTGCGAGTCTCAGGCCTGAGACAAACTGGGTTATTTCTATCTTCTGCGGCAGCGTGTCAGCTGGAAACATCAGTTTCCGTTTCCAAACATTATTTTAGTGATTCATTGTAATAATGCAGTGAGATTATTATCTGAGATCTGATCTGATCCTCTTCAGTCTGTCTGGAGTCACAGGAAGAAACAGAACAAACTGAGACTCAATCCAGAAGAACTGAGCCAACGTCTCCAAGATGAAGAATATTTATTTGGTATTGATTTATTTTTTAATACCAGTTTCTGTTTTCAGACTTTTGCACAGTACTGTATAAAAATAAATATCACTATCTGTTCATAAACCTGTAAGAAGCCAGTCTTCATGTATTAAACTCCTCGCTCCGCGTGTTCTTCTTATTTGTCAGAACGTCTGAGAGGACCTGACCTGACCCCTCGTTCTTCTGGAGACTGACTGGTGCTTTACACCCAATTCTTCACGTTCATTCTCGAATCTTCAGCGTCTCGTCTTCTGTCCAGCGCTCATGTCCTTCTCCTGGGAATGAAATCATTTCCAGATTAGTCCGAGTTCAATCTCTTTTTGACTCATTTCTTCAGTAAAAGAAAAGCTGCATAATAATTCTATAAGGAGTCTTCAGAGCAATCATAAAGTAGATATTAAGATTGATGTGGTTTGGGAAAAAATATATGATCGGAATCAACCTCCCTAATAATTATTTATACACTGTGTGTGTGTGTTTATATGTAGGCTATATCACCAAACTTATTTTACTCCTATCTGGTGAAGGTTTTCACATTTAATTCATTAATACGTCATTTCACTCCTAAAACACGGTGCAGATGTGTTTGTGGACTGATGAGAGACTCTACTGACGCTCGCTCGTTTACTCTGGGACCGATCGCGCGTCCCCGCCTGCGTGCGTGCGTGTGTGCGTGAGCGCGTCCGCGTCCGGTGACGGCGAGCGTTGAGCGATCGGCGCATCACTTCGATCGGCGCTCGGATCAATACAGCAGCTCGCGTAGCGTCGCGTCGCGTCGCGTCCCTGTGCTCGTGTCGCGCTGGAGGAGCGGTGATGGATCACGGAGCGAGCTGATCGCGGCCAGAGCCGGAGGATCATGTCCTATGTGTCTTCACAAGGTAACGCTAACCGTTCCTCCGCGTGACTGACAGCGCTCGGTGATCGGTGACGCGTCGCGAGCGCTCGGTGCTCCGCGGGAAGCGCTCGGTAACAGCAGATGCGCGAAGAGGCCCGCGCGTTTATTTATAGATCCGGTCCGAACCGAACCGACAGCTCTCCGTTAACGGCGGTGTGTGTGTGGCAGATGTTTGAGGGTCGTGTCGTGTTTATTCTGTCGAGAGATGTCGGTAAATGTCGCTCTGAAGGACGCGGATCGGTTTTATGTTCGTTCATTCTTTGATTCGGTTTCGCGGAATAAAGTTGAAGCAGTACCGTTTGATTTAACGTTAGTTCACGCTTCAGCCGCCTAGAAACACTTCACAGTTACATACATGATGGACAGTCTGCATTACATCTCATGTAGGCCTAAACATGCATATAGTTAAAGGTCATAACTTAGCATTCAAAATATATTCATTTACAGAGCATTTTATGTGTATTTCTGTCTATATATATATATATAGAGAGAAATTTTTTGTACACTTAAAATATACAATTTCGTTTTCGACAGTTAAAATCAAATTGCATTTGAGATACAGAATGTGTGTGTGTGTATAAAACAAAATGTAATTTAGATTTAATTTGTTGTTTAGATTTACAGTGTATGTTGTACATTAATATTTAATAAGTGACAAAGAAGTTTTGTAAATTTGTATAAATGGAGATGTTATTAACATCATATTTCATTTATATTCATATATAAATACCAAAGAAATTAAATGTCATGTAAATACAATTTATAATACATCTAAACATAATTGACATCATCTGTAGTTTATGTAAGTTGTACGTTAACATTTAATAAATGGTGTAGAAACTATGAATTTTACCGTTATATTTGAAATATAGAATTTAAACTTATTATATATATTTATAAGTACATAAACACAATTAAATGTCATTTAAACACAATGTATAATACATCAGATCTTTAATTTGACACATTTACAGTAAATGATATTTATATTACAGTTTGTTCTTAAATATATGATGTATTTATTCGTATTAACTAAAATGCATGCTTCTAACTCAGTGTAACCAATATCATTAATAATACCAAAATAATAATAATAAATTAGTTTTACAGTTCTTACCGTACACAAATGTAATTGAAATATGATTTTACAGTTGTTAAGTTGTACAGACGACTGGTTTTACCGTGGTATCTCTTCGGTTGAGCTGAAGTTTAGCAGTCATCTTCACAGGAGATGTTTGGGTGTTATTAGTGATGATTAAGGATCACGTGGTTATTTACAGATTACCCGCTGGTTATGTGCTGTCTTCAGGTCAGTGTTATACAGATGATGGCTGTTCTGCTTTCTGTTGACTAGTTACATCTGCTGGTTAACACTGGTGGAGTGCTGGTTACGTGAGTTACTCTATCCTCGTCACTAACGCTTTCCTAAATTACAGCAAAACACTTTTATTTCGTTTATTCATATCCATTTATTACAAGTTTCAATCTACAGTAGAAATACACACACCCAGAGATGTTTTAAATATATATTGTTTATAAAAATACAAAAATGATATATTTATCATGTATATATATATCAATAGTTTTAATTTAAGACATTTTGTATAACTGAAAATTACATCAATTGTACATTTGATTTATTTAAAAATGTAGGAAATAAAAAAATTAACCATAAATAAATGTAAAAGTATAATGTATATCTATGAATAAATATCAAATAAAATGATAATAGCAGCAGTAAATATTACAGAAGTGAATTGTACATTTAACATAGGTTTACCGTTGATGGTATACTGTATATTATAGATGATATGTGCGTGTTTATATATCATTTATAGAATAAACTATAATTTGGACAGTTTAAATGGCTGCGTTATAGTTTTACATACACGAGTGTTTTCTGAAGGTTGTGTAGTTGATGTTGTATTGTGTTTCGTGAGAAGCTCATATCGAAGCAAAAGCTCCTCAAGAGGATGAATAAGTCACTAACGAGCGAGATTAATAACGAACGGGTTAGTTCAGCCACTAATGAAGATTGTGTCATTAATTACCCTCGTCTGAAATCATCTGAAGATCAGCGACTTTAATGACAGGAGCTGCAGTGTAACACACATCAGGACGTCCTTTCTGTTCTTGACCTTTGACCTTTGATTTCAGTATGCTCTGCTTTAGTGAAGACGGATGAACACAATAAATAATCAGGTTTGAGCGCTCACACACCTAATATTACATAAAATCACATCAAACTTGAGCTAGTGTTTTATTAACAAATAATAAATAAAAGAGTCTTTTATGAGATTGTTAAAAAACTGGGTCCAGGGTCAAACTTTATTTAGGTTAACCCTTACAGTGACCTGGATCTGGATTTACAACGAAAAAGAAAAAACACAGAATGTTTTAAATAATATTTCAATATCTCATTTAACTAACTGTGTCGACGTAAATCAGGAAACAGAATCTTCTAACGTATTATTTAGGCTATTTTAATCATGTAAAATATTATTTTATGTGTTTTAATAAAACATGTCGACCTAACTCAGGATTCAGGCTGCTGAATACTATTATAAAATACAACAAGTATTTTAATAACCTTGTAGGTCAACCTAAATATTCTAAAATATCATTTCTATTTTGTTAAAATATTATGTCAGCCTAAATCAGAAACCAGGCAATTAAAATCCTATATATATCCCAAAATATTACATAAAAACTAAATCAGTACCCAATATTAATTAATAATATTTAATCAAGTACTGATGCTCATGTCAAACTAAATCTTCTGAAATATAGGGTTAGGGTTAGTTTATATTATATATAAGTATTTTAATATATTATGTTGTCAACCTTAATCAGAATCGAAAGTATTTGATTATTACTTGTGTTTTAATAAAGTGTTACGTGAACCTAAATCAGCTGCTATTAGAAGATGAAGTAACACTGTGTGAGGAAGGATGGAGGTGATTGTGGTGTAGTGTGATGGAGTGATGCAGCCCATGCTAGCGTCCAGCTGCTGGAGAGAGAGAGAGAGAGAGAGGGATCACATCCCGCTGGTCGCCATAGTAACGCCGAGTTGGCTCCTCTTCCAGAATAGTTGTGCTCTTCTCTCATCCCAGCATCTCTGCGCTCAAACACTTCCATCTGACACCCACCTCTCCGCATAATCCCTCTCTCCCTCTCTCTCTCCAGCGCTATATCGGTCGCTTTCAGTCGTTTTTTAGCCCGGTCGCCATGGTAACGGGCTGGGGGTGTGCGGGCGAGCAAGCGCGTGTGAGAGAGAGAGTGGGCGTCACGGAAGTGACATCTCTTAGGCTCTAACCCATCTTCCTCTCTCTCTCTCTCTCTCTCTCTCTCTCTCTCTCTCTCTCTCTCTCGCGCGCTGTGGGGGCGATCGGGACACAAAAGCCGGTGTCAGAACCAGTTTTACATTCGTCCGGTGTGAGCGTTTCTCGCTGGACGTGATCCCTCTTTCAGAAATAGTTCACTCAGTGTTTTTGAAGGGTTTGAGTCATCAGTCCCATGATGTCCTGCAGGTCTCGACCTCTTGCTCTGACCAATCACGCAGCAGCGCTCACATTTAGTTACTGCTACATCGTTTATGATCAATACTTTATATTTACTTTTTTATTTTAGTAATACATTTAATTTATATATTTACATGTGAATATAGAAATATTATTTATATTATCATTAATTATATTTTTTTATTTGAAAATTTTTAATATTATTTTTATTTTATTGCTAATAAAATAACTTGTTTTTTGTTCATTTTAAATATTTAATAATATTTCAGTCATTAAAATATTATGCAATTTTTACGTAAGACTTATTTATTTTTATATTTTTTTAAAAATGTTTATTTTTTAAGTATTTAATTTAAATATTCTATTTCTTCTTTAGTTTTTTATTTTCATTGACATTTTAAATATGAAATGTATTGGTAGAGTAAAGTCTGCACCTGGTGTCGTGTGCTGTATTTCATCATAACTGTGTGTTCAGTATTATTGTGCATCTTTATGATCGTCCTCTCGCTGTTCGTGATTGGTCCGATACGCTCTCTCCTCAGAGAGTTCCTGAAGTGCTGGAGTCTTGACTCCTCTGTTGGTCGCAGGTCATGACCTCTGAGCCGTGGTCAGTCACAGGTCATCTCTTCAAGCCTTCACAGCAGCACGCATTAATACATTCATTTATAAAATAACATCACAAACGTCATTTGAAACCGCTGGAACAGTGATGCGTGTGGTTTTCTCTCTGGAGGCTGAATATAAAGGTCAAGCATTTGATATTACTTTGATATTTTACAGATTAGTTATGGAAAGTAATTTCATGGAAATCTGAATATGACAGTTCTTCTGTATTTTAATATTTTTCTATGCATCAGTTCCCAAACCTGCCTGAACATGTTGCAGATTGCTGTCAGTCACATATTAAGACACAGAGGTGCTCTTGTGTTTTGGTGGGTTTTGAATAGTGCTGTGTGAAGTAAGTGTTGTGTTATGTATATGCTGACGGCGTGTGTGTGTGTGTGCAGATGGAAGGTGTGTGTCTCCATGTTCTCGGCCTCACACTCCTCTGAATGGCCACGCACACGACTCCCCCGGCTGGAGCCGCCAGCTCCGCGTCAGAGATGGAGACCAGTTCTACCTGCTGGATCAAGAGGAGGTGAACACACACACACACACACACACACTCAGCTGTGAACACTAGAGGGAGCTCTTGTCTGCCTGCTTCATCAGCGTCAGAGGAGAGGAACTGCTCCTGCTAAATATGATCAAAGAAGGCTAGGAAAATTAATCTGCATTGTTAATCTTTTTGATCTTTTATTTAAAAAAAATTCACAAAAATCTAACCTTTCATTAGATAATAAGAATTTACAACCCATGTTTGTGTTGTTTTTGAGCTTCGTGTTTGGATTATTAAGATCATTATAAGATTTCTACCAGAGTCGGTCACTTATAGATGCTTTGATATTTGACAGAAGGTGTCCAGCAGAAATATAGGTCCAGAACATCAGAGGTACAGCAGTATATTTCATTAAACACGTCTCTGTCTTCATCAAACCCAGCTGGAGTGTTCGCTGCTGAAATAACTGGTGTTTTATATAAATCTGAAGTTCCAGTCGTGTCTGACAACTGAACAAACTGGAGATACATGCTCATGAGCTGATGTTTTCCTGACCTGAGACTCATCTATCTTCTCTCCAGCTGTCCCTCACTGCTCGAGCTCTTTTATTAAAGCCACTTCACTCATTTGTGAAGCTCAGTTATCTTTAACTGCACATCAGAAATATCTTCTTTGGTTTTTCTGATCAGCGTCGAGCTCACAGGTTTGAGTTTGAAATACAGAATTTTATTTCTCCTGTTTACATGTGTTGTTGGATTAATTGTATGCTAGTTTTTCCTGCCCAGGGACTACAGATGAAATTTAGCTTGTAGCTAATTCTGGTAAGGCTGAGGGCCGTGCACTGTCCCTGTTAAATAAATAAATAAATCAGACAAATGTATAAATCTACACGCAATCTGCCATCTATCATCTAATATAGTGATAATATATTATACTATTATTAAAATCTATTTTAAAGCATTTTCATTTACATTTTTTTGTTTATTCAGGTTCATCCATTGCTGATGAATGATCATCGTCCCGTCTCTCACCGACACAAGCTGCTGCGCAGGACTGTCAGCGTACCTGCAGACAGCAGACCACATCCTGAGTCAGGTACACACACACTCACACACACACACACTCACAAACACACGCACGCACACACACACACTCACTCTCTCACACACACACACACACACACTCACAAACGCACGCACAAACACACGCACGCACACACACACTCACACACACACTCACTCACAAACACACGCACACACACACACACACACACTCACTCTCTCTCACACACACACACACACACACACACACACTCATGCACACACACTCACAAACACACACTCACACTCATGCACACACACACACACACACACACTCACAAACACACTCACACACACACTCCTGTAGTGTCTCCATGTGTTCTGGGGTCTCTCCATAGGTGTAATGGTGTTTCTACTGTACAG
>JAUCMS010000128.1:1854697-1876154 GCA_032357445.1 Enteromius radiatus | reverse complement strand
CAGGTGCATTTGATTAGGGTTGGAGCTAAAATTTGCAGGACAGCGGACCTCCAGGACCAGGATTGAGAAGCCCTGCTCTAGAGTCTCTAAACGTTCATATTTCACGCTAGAGCTTTACTCATCGAGTTAAGTTTCTTTGATGTTGATGGGTTCGATCTAGGGCTGCACGATTTGGGAAAAATGTGCGATTGCGATACGATATATAAGTGGTTTGACTCAACTTGCTTGTTTTGAAGGAAAATGCACACGCCAGATTGAACGTCTTGTTACGTCCATGAATGCATTTGTTTATTTAATATAATCGCAGCATTTGCTGTAATGTAATCGCGTAGGCTGACATCGCGATTGCGATATGATTAATCGTGCAGCCCTAGTTCGATCTCTAAGAAGGCCTAGTATAACATGAAGTCACTTGAGATAAACGCGTGTGACAGATGCATCAGTATAAACGTTTCTCAGTGCATCATCAGACAAATTCAATCCTTTATGTCTAACGTATTATAAATGCGTTATACCTCTTAAATAATAATAGTCAATGTGCATTATGATGTATAATAGTACATGTATATGCCATTGCTTGTTTATGATGAATTACACGTTTTGAATAGATTAGTGCTGTAATGTGTTACAGTTATTCATACAGTGCATTATGAGCTGCATGACAAGGAATAATTCATGTATTAAGAATACTTCAACGGTGCGTTTACCGGCTTCAAGTAAAGTGTTGCCAGGGTGTTTTTAGGATATTCCTACAATGTGTGTCGAAAAGCATGTACTTGTGTTTCATCAGAACAGTTTTAGTGCAGTATTTGTGGACTGTCACTTATTTCTGCTAGTAGGTCATTCATTTTTGTGTAATTTTGCTGTGTGTCTTTGTCGTTTTCATTATTGTTATTAATATGTTATGTAGAGTGGGCGATACACTGGTAGACAGGATTAACTGGTGGAAAATTGTACTATTGTCTTTATCTTGATTATCCACTTGCATCAAGTTGTGGTCACCGAAATAAAAAACAGCCCCAAAAAAATGAAAACAGTATTTGAATTTTGGTCCGTGTTGCTCTGCTGGCCATAAATCATCAGAGACTAGAAAGAGAGGCTCACAACCTGCTAGATAGTTACGCTTTCTTATTAAAAGAAGCTGCTGCTTACTGTTCAGACGGGAGTTTGGAGCAGTGAAGGGTGGTGCTGGGTGGTGTTATGTTTACGAGGCGGGGTGCAGCACCACGTGTAGAAACACAGAACTAACTCATGATCATCAGTAATTATGTCTCTCTGCTTTGTAATGTGTTTTATTGTTTCGGGACGCTGCATCACGTTATGGTAAGGGGCGGAGCCTTTACAGTGCACCGGGTAGCTAGCCAATCAGAGCACACCTTGCTTTTTTAGAGCGATGATATTTGTATAAAAGCTCTGCATGAGCTGTGTTCCAATCGCATGGTCCCTACACAGTGTTCATTGCTCCCTGAGCAGGGGAAATCAGCTGAAGTTTACTTCACTGAACACTCATTCACGGATTTGAGCTGTAAAAAAATGAATACAATTTAAATAATGTCTTGTTTGCTTGGAACTGGAATCATGGCGGTATATCCGGTGATGTCCCCTTCGTAGGGCTTCAACTTTAACCTTTGCCAGTTAGTAGCCAATACAACATTTCTATTGTGCATTTATGTGTTTTCATGTAATACTAATATTTAATTTTACCGTTATTTCAATGGTTTTAAAATATTCAGTTGCGTTTTAGTTGATTAATTTCTCCTGCGTTTAGAGCAAAATTAACATTTTGCAGCATTTACTTTTTTAATATTGGTACTTTATTTCAGTAATAGCCCCGTGTGAGCACAGGAGATGATGAAATAATGAGTGTTAATGAAGCTGCTGTTTGTGAACTGAAGCACATGTATGTGATGGTGATGGTGATGATGATGATGGACAGAGGCTCATGTTCGGTGTGTTTTCTCTCCGGTGAGATGCTGCTGCTCAAACGCGCCCACACAGAGACCCTTCCTCAAGCGTGTGTGTGATACGTTTATCAGCAATGCTCTCAGCGATTCCCACCCACACACACACACACACACACACTTCAGCCTGACATTGCATTAACATCCAGAATGGCGTTCGGTGTGCGTGGGTGTGTTTGTGTGTGTGTGTTTCGTGCGCGACCCGATCGCACCCGGGCGAATTGAAAGCGTAATTTACAATCCGAGCGGCTCGGCGGTTTTATGACTAATTAAAGTCTTTCCGCGTTCGTATGCATGAAGCTTCTGTGTTCTGCGAACGCTGAGCTCCGTGTGTCTTTTTTGCTTAAACGGAGGCAGTTTCCATGACGACCAAACAAAGACCTCGAATTCAGAACAAAACTTCAAGAAACAGAAGGACAGAATGAGCGTGAGAGCAAACTTTACGTCAGAAGAACGCACCAGCGCTGCTTACAGAGTCAAAGCTAGCTGAAAACTGCTTAGCAACACCCTGGCAACGACCCAGAACACCCTAGCAACAGAAAGTCACTCGCAGAAATGGGTCCAGATTTTCAGTCCTCATTAATCTCATGCGTGCTCATAATGGAAGGTTATTTTGGATCGTGTAAGCTCATTATGATTTTTATGACTCAATAATGGAATTTACTGTATAATGCAGAAATAAAACAAAAGCAGGGCTTTAAACATAATCTAATTATGAGCACGAAACGTCTGTATGTTCTGCATACAAAAACAATCACCATTTATTCTGATAAAAGCATTGTTATATCATATTAAAAACCGGTTTGCTTCTGACAGAAATATATTACTGCTTTACATTAGAATGTATTTCTCAATAATTATAATAATATTATTATTATTCTATCATATTAAAATGAACAGTATTTTAACAAGCAATAAAAGTTATTTTTCATTTGATTTCATTTGTGTTTCATGCCTTCATTTGCCATTTTTAGCAACACAAAGTTCACACAAAAGTAAAACAGGTTAACAAATGATTACATTGTTTTAGAATAGTTGTACAAATGTAATTGTTATTGTAATTTAATTCTATATTATTAATGACAGCTAATTAAACCATTAAATGAAAATGTGGATTCAGATTTTATAGGGCCCTAAATAAATTAAATTAAATTAAATTTTATGACACAAAAATTGTATGTAAGTGTCAGAAACTTTTTTTTTTGTGAGTGTGTGTATGTGAGATCTTCAGACGCTCGTGGAAGCCCCTCGTTCCTGGATCTGTGATCGTCTTCAAACGATCTGCGTGTTTTCTTCCTGTCCTGATCAAACATCTGCGCTGATTTCATGTTTGTCTTATATTTTTAGTGTCGTTGTGTAATTGATGCAGGCTGGAATCAGATCAGACGCTGGTGTTTATAGATCACACAGCGGCGTACGGCTGATATTCCCAAAACTCTTCTCATAATCCTGTAAAAACCCTGTCATCATCGAACCCGGAGAGAAGACGAGACGCGTCACAAACTCATGACGGATTATTAAAGACGTCACTCTGCCGTCGGCCTGTTTGCTCTGATGCAGCAGCGGCGGTGATGTGTGGCGTTTCTGGAAGAGTTGACCCAAAATTAGCTTTAAATGTCCTTACTGATCAGGAGGAGTGTGTTTCTTCATCAGATCTGGAGAAATGGCTCTCAGGAATGGAAGTGAATGGGTGCCGTCAGAGTGAGAGTCTGATAAAAACATCAGGCGTTTTTAAAAATACCATAGAGTCCATTAGGGCGGGGTAAAAAATATTGATAACGCAATATCAATCAATTCTCATTTTTACAGAATTCCAAGAATTCATTAGTCCGGCCTTTTATTAGCTAACGGACAGAACGTTGAAGGGCGCTTCCTTTCCAATATATCACAATGAGCATTGTGCTTAGCTACTTTTATTATGAAAAAAGTAGTATTTAAACAATAAATGCCATTTTGGCGCTGATTAATACGGAAAGTAGCAGACACCATAAACAAACATAACGTCACATTCAGACTACCTCAGAAAAAACATATCTTGTGACCCTAAACTCATTAGTCAGATAGAAAAATAAATGATTATGTTTATATTTATAAAGAACCTATAAAGACTAAAACAACTGAAGTGTGTATTATTCTGATGGTTTTATCAGACTCTCATTCTGACGGCACCCATTCACATCCATTACTGAGACGCTGATGAAGACACGCGCTCCTCGTGATCTGTGGTGTCCTGATGTCTCCACTGATTGTTTTCCCAAACCCTCCAGCGCCGAGAGTTCAGATGTGACACAATCAGAGCTATTTGTGGCGCTGCTCGAGCGGCGGTCAGGTGAAGTGGTGCGAGGGTCGGAGCGCTTGCAGGAG
This sequence comes from Enteromius radiatus, assembly GCA_032357445.1. Lineage (NCBI taxonomy): Eukaryota > Metazoa > Chordata > Actinopteri > Cypriniformes > Cyprinidae > Enteromius > Enteromius radiatus. The sequence continues at coordinate 1,871,829 of JAUCMS010000128.1, read as the reverse complement.
AAACACTTTGTAGTTTGCTGTGAAATGGATGATGTTCTGAGGGAAATACGTTTGTGTTCAACACCTCACTGGAGTGGAAGTGAGTTTTACAGATGACTTTAAGATGTTATCCCGAGAGGAGTCATTAGTCTTTTAGCTTAAATGTGAAAATAAATGTTTAAACCCCAAGAAATGGGTACTAAAAGGCAAAACAGGTGTCTGTTCTTATAAACGCTCTTTAGATATCTTTCTTGCACACACACAGACTGGCAGAAAGCTGCTCCGGAGGTTGATTGATTGAGCCAACTCAGTGTTTTATTGCACTCATCTATTTGCTAATCTATATCTATAAACGTTTGTTTCTCCTTTTCAGCAGCAAAACACAGTTTTATTCCTCTCTATATTCTGAAGGTTCTAGCTGAGGGGTTTATAACATTTTACAACATGAAAATATATGTTGTGAAACACATTAAATATATTAAAGTAGTTACTTTTTATTATTATTTCCAGGTAGTATTTTTAGTGCTTCCACTTATATGTCAGCTAGTTTCCAAAACAGCATTTGTTTTTGATGTAATATGTATATTTTAGCTCATTTAATATTATAATCCTGTAGTGAACACTGAAATAAATGGGAATTGCCAGTAAGTTTCACAACTAAGTATAAAGAAATGACAGGAAACGCGTTGAATTTTGTTGTGTTCAAAAGTTTCTCCACTTCAGCCACCAAAACGTTATTTTTCTCTTTATTCTGAAGGTTTTAACTAAGTTTGTACTTCTAAAACAATCGTTTTCTGTCTGTTGACAGTATTTTCTGATTTCTGGAGTGAGAAAAGAAAAAGTTCAATTCTAATATGACAACAGACCCAAACAAGAATTTTGAATTGAGTTCTGTTCTCGCTAAATATGCAAATTAGTACATCTTTTTTAGATAATGAATTATTTGCATATTAAAACTTAACTTTTAAAAGTTCTTTAATACACTGTGATTAACCTCCTGAAAACAAATTCAGAATATCTATATGTTTACATTTTTGCATTCACATGCTTCAAGAGGTGGTGTTGAGTGGGTGGAGTCTAAGTGAGTGGGCGGAGACTAAAGTCAATATTACCATCCTCACCAGTGGATGATGTCATCTGTTGATTCTCTGTCGCCAGCTCGTTATTTTTCACAATTTAAAACATCATACAAAAAAGACTAATTCATACACATTTCCAAACTTTTTTCTGTAGTTGCATCATGCATGGTTTTGAAATAAAGCTTTGAAGTTTGCACCGTCAGTAAAACATTTAAATCATTACCTGCTCAAGTGCTTTCAAATGATTTCAGATGTTCATTTCTCTGTGGAGTGTTACGAGCGGTTAGCAGCGTCACGTTATGGTAAGGGGCGGAGCCTTTCCATCAGACGCTTGAGGTATTCGACCAATCAGAACACACTGGATAGCTAGCCAATCACAATGCAATGAAAAAACAAAATATGGCTGTACCTTAAAGCTGCAGCGTAATGAACACGTGACTGCAGTAATGCACCAGCTGACGTTTATAACGTTTCTAGGAGAGCCATCTGTCTTGCTACAGATTTAAGTTTTATTACAGTTTATTGAACGAGCTCAAGCAGCCATCTCCTCTCTTCTCCTGTCACATGACTGTCCTAAACACAACCCAAATGTTTTACATCCCATTTAGGTCTAATAATTCCAACCTTTAACTCTAATATAAAGCTTAAAGCAGCCGAGCCAAATAATATAACTTCAGCTGTCCCCAAATGTAAAGATGTTTTATTATGGCAAAACAATTTGGAGACCCCTTCAGTCTCTTCTGTAGTAGGATTGATTCTGATTGGCTGGCAATGTGAGCAGCTTGAAACACATCATTCTGAAAGTGATTTCTCTGTGCGTGTACTCTTATATCTGTGGTGTAGATTAATGAGAACGGTCCAGTTATCGGGTGGTTTACGACTCTGAAATGGTTCTCGATCTAGAAGCGGCAGGTCAAGTACTTTCAGAGAGAAAGGCCAATGTCAGATCTCCAGGTATTAGTGACGTCTGAGTGGAGATGGAGAACGAAGCAGTCCTCGTCTGTGAACCCTCCGGCGGTATTAGACTGAGAGCGGCGTGATGAATATGTGGGCCTGAAGAGAGAGGAGGCTGCGTGTGTGTGTATTTATAGCAGCAGGAATGTAAGTTGTGTAAAGGTTTGCTGTCCTGAGGGATGAATCACCACAAAACAAGACAAAACACTGACAGCAGCCCAGTGTGTGTGTGTGTGTGTTTCTGTGGACTCTGAGCGAATAATTAACTCTCTCTCTCTCTCTCTCTGTGTGTGTTTCAGAGCACGCTCGTGCTCGCAGGAAGAGCTTTGCCACGTCGCGGCAGAGAAGCATGGAAACGCCGCCCACTGCCCCTACACAGCCATTTCGACAACCTGTGAGTACTAGCTAGTGCACTGCATACTGCCCCCCGGTGAAGCTCACTGCATTCATCATCTCTGACAGCTCATTTGCATTTTTAATCCAGGTTAGTTTAAAAAACTTGTACGTTTTGTCACAGCGCATGTTGTTGCCGCTACAGAGGCTCGTGCGAAACGCAGTGCATTGTGGGATACAGTGTAACTGCATCTCAAATGACACACTTTATACTACATATCATCCAATGAAGTCCCAATTAGCTTAACACAGCACACATAACAGCTGATTTATTATTATATAATAAATAAAAATAAACCATAGAATAGGAAAATATAGAGTAAGCTAGTGTTACAGGAGACTTTTGTAAATTGTATAATAAATAAAAAGAAAACAAACAGAATACACAAAGAATAGAGAAGCTAGTTTTAAGTGATTAATCACATCCAAAATAAAAGTTTTCGTTTACATAATATGTGTGTGTGTGTGTGTGTGTAAAAAAACACACATGCATGTATATATTTAAGAAAAATGTTACATTTGTATTTATAAATGATATAAATTGAAATATGCATGCATGTGTGTTCATTTCTATATAATGATACATATGTATACACCGGCCACAGATATTTATTATGCAAAAAAAAAAAAAACCTGAAGAGTGTTGGTCAAATAAAATGGAAGAGATGCACTCATGCTAAGGTTATTTTGTCATTAATAATCCTAGTCTGATAGCCCCTCCACCTTCACAACAGAAATAAAGCTGCATACTGTTTAAAGTGCACTTATCAGCGTGAACTCTTTATACTACAGCAGACAGATATTCAGTCCTGTCGATTGAGTTAGCTGACTCGATTTCAGTTCAAGTGCTTTTACAGTTTCAGTTTTTATTAGTAGGTTATTGTTCAGTAACTGTGTTTTTGTCATTTTTATGTATTTTTTGTAAAGTTACTTAGGTTTGATTTCTTTTAGCTTCGTTTTAGTTTTTACTTATTTGTGATTAACTCTTTCGCCGCCGTTGACGAGATATCTCATCAGTCAGTTCTAGGTGTATTACAGTAAGAAAAGCCCTAGCGCACGTCCTAAATGAGTTACGGTATTCCCAGCTCTACCGGACAATCGGTGTAATCATGCATGGTGATCGTGTTTTGATGATTTTGAATCTGAAGTTAGATCCCTTCACAGACGCAGAAACAGATCAATAACCCCTGTGTGTGTGTGTGTGTGTGTGTGGGATCTATGTATGAATGCAATTTCATTTATTCATATAATTATCTACAGGTCAAAGAATGTGATAACTGAATGTATTTTTCATGAAAATGCAGTACTTTGATAAAAATGTAATTTTTTTTTTTTCAGTTTTTTGTCTAAAATGTTGTATTTCTGATTAAACCTGTCTGCATTCAAGTGCTGCTACAGCATGAGCACATAAAGATAGAATAAAATGGAATAAAAACCTTTGTTTGAAAGCAGAGGCTTGGTTCTTTATTTCGATATATAATATGTTCATATAGGCATAGCAGAAAATATTCTGAAGGCCGTCAATTTTAGCTGAAAAGCATAAAAAATGTTGGCGGAGAAAGAGTTAATAATTTTACTGTTTTATATATATATATATATGTATATATTTCATTTCTAATGTTGTTTATTTAAGCTTAATTTGAATGAACAAGTGTTTTTAATAGTGTTAGTTCAAGCTGACGATAATAGCCCTACTGTATGCAGTACGTTTGGACAAGATTGGTGGAAAACATTTCATTTTAAAACATAAATTTCACAAATAATTCCACAGAAATGGCAAGAAACAATTAAACATGAGACTGAAAACATTCTCTGTTCCTTTTTTAACGGAACACAATCTAGAGTTTATTAACTTATAAATAGGATGTGATGGATTAGCTCAGATGTTTTTGAGAACAGAAAATAAATAAATGCAGTAATAATTTGTGTAAAAAGCAGTGGTCTGATTTCAGGATGTTTCATTTTGTTGTTTAAGTTGTTTGATGTTTAAGATTTATGTTCCACTCTGTTTAGACTAATTATGTACAGGTAGGTGGAGTGTGTGTGTGTGTGTGTGTGTGTTTACTGGCTAGCTGTAGTTTTGGGGCATATTTGTCTTCAGAGTGAACTAAATCTGACAAAATGTCCCCATAGAGACGTCTGAGATGCAATTGTATGTGCGTGTGTGTGTGTGTGTGTGTGTGTGAGAGAGAGAGCCTACTTAACCATATTTTGGGGATGTCCTCCTTTTTAAAAATCATAAAAACTTTATTATTCTAATTATGAAATACAGATTTTTTTATCACAATTAGTTTGTAAATATCTCACTGTGTGTGTGTGTGTGTGTGTGTGTGTGTGTGAGAGAGAGACTGTGTGTGTGTGTGTGTATTTTCAGCAGGTGGGTGTTTGAGTCGTGTTTTGCGTGGGATGGTTTTTTAGTTCACTCCTTCTACAGAGATGTTGTAAAGCATGTGCTAATTTCAGAACTAAAAATAGTATAAACTAAAAAGAGCCGAATGATAGACACACGTTTGTTTTTATTTTTTAAGATTGTAGAGTAAAATAATAGCTAATACAGTTAGTAATACATCCATTGATTCTTCTCCGTTATTGGGGAAGTAAGATCCCACAGGATGACATCACACGTTTGAGCACTGACAGCTTCAATACAAGCTCGTGGAAGTGTGTTTTCTGATGCAGCGTCTCTGGATTATTAGCTTCTCTGTTTCTGTTAAACCTGCTGAAATATGAAGCAGTAGCTAACAGCAGATGTGTGTGTTATCTCACTCTCTCAACGAACTTAAGTCAATCTATGTAAACTCAACACAACTGAATGAAATTGTTAAGTCCAACCAACTCAATTTATTCACTTTCCTGTTACGTTTAGTGAAAAATTAAAAACTGGCCCAGCGTCTTCCACTTTAACAAAAGGAGGTTTCTTTCAAACAACTCCGTTTCAGTTATGGACGGTGCTTCCATCCTGTTTGTTCCAGCTACTTTAACTCTTTAAAGTTACTCCCTTCAACAAAGCAGTAATGTGGAGCCAGTGTCCAAAATCACAGGGTTTTGAGTGTTCGAGGGTGAGGATCCACAGAAACACTGGCCCTCCGAGCCGAGTCTGTGCTGTAATTCTCGGGGAGAGAGGATATATTTCTGACAATATTCACGCTGAGGGTTAGAAACGTTCCAAATGAAATACTCAATACTGACCGTGAAGTGTTATTCATATATATACACCGTGAGTGTGACCTTTCTAAATTGTAAATAGAATCCATCTTACAAGAAAATGTCAGTTTTCTACTTCTGCTGCTGTTTACGGATTTCTGCTACAGTTGTGCGTATTCCATGCTTGTGGGAAAAGAAATTGCTAATGAATTTCACAATATTTATAAGAGACTGGACTGACATTTGAAAGTAGAAGGACAAGAATAATAATTTCCTGTCAAATGGACTGTAATCATCTTTATACGTTATATTGTGAGCACTTCAAGGTGTCACATTTGAAGTTAAAACATGAAATACTGTATATTTCAATATACAGTAAATACAATATAACATGCATTTAAAATCATATAGTTTTGTTTTTAAACACAGTGTGTATTTTGCTCAGTGAACCCAGCATTCATTTGACCTGAGCTCCACAATCATCATCAAGCTGACGGCGCACAGAGTGAGCTTCATTTCAAATTAGCGTTTGTTAATGAATGGGACGCTACATTTTATTCAAAAACCCTTCGATATTGACTAAATGTCTTCTGTGCGCTTTGCCTTTAATGTGATTTCTAAAGGAAATACGCTGGCGTCTGCCATGATGCCTGTCCTTTCTTGAACTCGCAGGAAATTTCCACAGCGTAATTGAAGCCATTTTAAAAATCTCCCATGAGCCCTTTTGAGCTCAGTGTACTCAGACGCTGAGTTACGTGAGGATGATGGTGTTGATGAAGATCAGATCATACCAGTGCTCTCTTCAGAATCAGGGCTGGGTTGATGAAGAGAAGTCCTCAGTTACTGATGTTTGTCAGGATGTTCCTGAGATGAAGGGAGCTGTTTTGGGGGGATTCTTTTCTTTAAAGTAGTCGTGAAATATGGCCTTTCTGATTGTTGCTTGTATGGCCAGGCATAACTCTATTGTGGATCCTGGATCATGTTCTTCTGAGATCAGGATGAATGTGTCTCAGTAATGGATGTGGAGGAAGAGTTATTATAGACTCATTAGGTTTAAAATCCCCTGAATGCTGGATTAGTCTGATCTTGTGTCTTCTCCAGATGTTAACTGATGGACTGGAGCGCTGTGGATTATCCTGATGTTTATATCAGACTCTCATTCTGACGGCACCCATTCACTTCCATTACTGAGACACACTTCTCAGATGGTCCTGAGGGGGTTTCCATCATTCCATGATTCCAACTAAAGTTTTATTTTTCTGAAATATGCTAGTAAGTCGGTCGCAAGTTCTGTTTGAGCGTGTGCTAAAAGTGAAGTGATCACTGAGTCACACACACACACACACAGAGCGAGCGAGCGAGCGTCGCGTGGGCAGCAGCTGCAGTGACTCACGGCCCAGGAACAGCATCACTGACTCCCTCTGCTGGACAAACACTGACTCTGTGTGTGTGTGTGTGTGTGTTCACAGAGTTTTCTGAGTCGACGTCTGAAAGGATCAATTAAACGAGCAAAGAGTCAGCCCAAACTCGACCGCACAGGAAGCTTTCGCCACATGATTCTCCCACGATTCCGCAGCGCTGACCAGGAGAGGTACACACACACACACTCATGTAGTGTCTCCACACACACTCTTTCTTACACCCCCCCCACACACACACACTTTCTCACTTTTACATACACACACACACACTCTCTCTCACACTAACACACACACATACTAACAGACACAGATACAATCTTTCACACATGCACACACTCTCACACTAACATACACTCACACATTCAAACACACTCTTACACACACACACACACTCTCTTACGAACACACACACACTAAAACACACTCACACATTCAAACACACTCTTACACACACACACTCTCTTACACACACACACACTCACTAAAACACACACACACTCTCTCTCACACTAACACACACACATACTAACACAGATACAATCTTTCACACTAACACACACTCTTTCTTACACACACATTCTCTCTCATGCTCACACACAAACAAACACTTTCTCACTTTTACACACACTCTCTCACACACTGCTGCAGTGCATGCTGTGACTCATTATCCCATTGTGCTTCAGTGAGTCACACAGATGTACAGCACATATATATTATTCTGTATGTGTGTGTGTGCAGGACGCGTCTCATGCAGAGCTTCAAGGAGTCTCACTCTCACGAGTCCCTGCTGTCTCCCAGCAGTGCGGCCGAGGCTCTGGACCTCACGCTGGACGAGGATGCCATCATCAAACCCGTCCACTCCAGCATCCTCGGCCAGGAGTACTGCTTCGAGGTCAGTCTGCACTCAGAGCTCAGTATAAACCTGAATTCACACCCGAGAGACTGTCTCTCCGCTGAACCCTCAGCAAACCGCAGAAGCTGTCACTTCACGTGTGCTCTCTGATCAGACTGCCCTCAGAAACGCTTTATACTGCGACCGCTCAAACCTCTTCAGGAGGAGGTCTGGGGCAAAACGGGACGGGTGTAAATGCTTCTGGTTGTTGAGAACACATATCTACATTTTACTTCAAATAATAAACGCGTGAGAGTGTTTTATAGGATGTATGACATGTTACAGCCAGTCAGATGTGCAACACATTTAATAACTATTTATTAGACATACATCGGCTGCCCATGTTTATCAGCTGAACTGTGATTATTTTAAAGCCATCTGAAATAGCATGAGAAGGGCTAATGCCGATGGTTTATTAATTAACTGCATGTCTGTTGCATAATCCAATGTTTTTCTCTGGGCAAAATAAAATCTGTACAGAATACAGTTGGTCCGCCTGTAATTCCTGTGACTGAGCAGTATCGGTATCTGTGTGTCAGGTGACGACGGCGTCAGGCACCAAGTGTTTTGCGTGCCGCTCCGCTGCTGAGAGGGACAAATGGATCGAGAACCTGCAGCGAGCCGTCAAACCCAACAAGGTACGGCCCTCTCTGAGCGCTTCGGCCCATGTGTGCACTGCATCCATATCTGTGCTCCATGTGCTGAGGAAATAAAGGCTTGATTGTGCTTGTGATGTAAGATCATTTGTCATCATCTCATAGTAGCCCACATGCTGCTAATAGATGAGTCAGGATAATGAAGGATACAGAGACATTAAATGGACATTTATTTACCAAAATACATACTCAAAATCAGTTTTATGAAATTATATTTTAGCATTATATATATTCATATTATAATTATATATTTTAATTTAATAAAAAAAAAACTTAATCTTTGTTCAGTTTCCAAGACCACATTTCTGATTTTCTTTTAGTTTACATTTAGTATTTTTCATTTATTATACTTTATACACTATTATATATTTTTATGAATATTTTCAGTCATCAATTTTTATATTTTTAGTTTTATTTTAATAAATTCTTATTTTAAAAACTTTTATTTATTAGCATGTGTTTGTTTGCTTAGTTCAAATATTTGATGAGATATTTCTAGTTAACAGTAATAACCCTGCTCTGTTTGTCGAGCGCTGGAGATAAACGCGTCTGTTTTATGGTCATTTGCAGGATAACAGCCGTCGTGTTGATAACGTGCTGAAGCTATGGATCATCGAGGCCCGAGATCTTCCTCCGAAGAAGCGCTATTACTGCGAGCTATGTCTGGACGACATGCTGTACGCGCGAACCACCAGCAAACCGCGCACAGACACCGTGTTCTGGGGCGAACACTTCGAGTTCAACAACCTGCCGGCCATCCGCAGCCTCCGACTGCACCTGTACAAGGAGACGGACAAGAAGAGACGCAAGGTCAGATCAGCAGAGCTCCACCACACCATATTTACAGAAACACACATGAAAAATTGAAACCTTTTAATTAAGAGTCAGTGATTGAACTTTAAGTGGTATAGTTTCAGTCTAAATGACATTCACACAGTGAAATAAAGGGTGAGTCTCCTTTAAAGTTTTCTTAGTTAAGACACAACTTTAAAATATACAAATGTATTATTTTTTCCATTTCTTAATTTTAATATCACAGTAAATATGGTATTGTGGGCTTCATATCACAATCTTATCGTATGAAATTTTGATATGGCCACATCCCTAATGAAACCACAAAACATATAATACATTTTTAATACATCTAAAACATATTTAACATTAATATTTAACTGTTTGTAACTTATTTTACCTTTTTTAGCTAAAATAATGTGAATATGTGAAAAAAGACGCTAAATAAGCTTCCGAAATATCCAGTGTCTCTGATCAAAATAATGCAAACCTAGTGCTTTCAAATTATTAGTAATTTAATAAAAGATTTTGTTTATATTTTTATATATTTAGCAAATATTACCATCATGTCTATATTTATATTCATATAATTTACATTATAAATAAATATATTTAATATATAAATAACATATTCTGAAATATGCACACACATATATTATGTAAACAAAAACTTTTAATTTGGGTGCAATTAATCAGAATTATATATTTGACAGCATTATGCAAAACACAGTTTCATGGCCAGTTATTGATGGTCAGGTGTGTGTGTGTGTGTGTGTGTGTGTGCAGGAGAAGAGCACGTATCTGGGGCTGGTCAGTATCCCGATCCCCAGTATAACAGGCCGTCACTTCGTGGAGCAGTGGTACCCGGTGATCCAGCCCAGTGTTCTGGCCAAGGGCGGCGGTGTGGGCAGCGGGAAGATCATCAACGCCTCGCTGCGTCTCAAGTGCCGCTACCAGACCATGAACATCCTTCCCATGGAGCTGTACAAGGAGTTCGCTGAGTACGTGACCAATAACTACCGGACGCTGTGTGGCGTTCTGGAGCCCCTGCTGAGCGCCAAGAGTAAGGAGGAGGTGGCCTGTGCTCTAGTGCACATCCTACAGAGCACCGGGAAGGCCAAGGTCAGACTCCTACAGCACTTACACAGCTACACCCACACACCTGCTAAATAATTAGTTACCATCATTTAATTACTTTTAAAGGGGTCATATAATGCGATTTATATATATATAAATATACGTGTATGTATGTATATGTGTGTGTGTGTGTGTGTGTATATATATATATATATAGTATGTATTTTTTTTAATAAATGTGATGTTTGTATTTTAAATATATTTATTTATAATGTGAATTATAGGAATGTAAATATAGAATTGTAAATACTTCAAAATATATGCATGAATGTTTGTTTATTTTTATATAATAAATACATTTATTTGAAAAACAAAATTACTAACACTTTAATCAAAAAAACTTTATAAAAATAATATTTAAAAATGTAACTACTCAGACTACATTACTATTAAAAGATCATGTTTATGATCCCAGTGAAGTGGCCAGACGAGCTGATGTGTGTGTGTGTGTGCAGGACTTCCTGTCTGATATGGCCATGAGTGAAGTGGATCGTTTCATCGATCGCGAGCATCTGATCTTCAGAGAAAACACGCTGGCCACCAAAGCCATCGAGGAGTTCCTGAAGCTGATCGCGCATCGCTATCTCAAAGACACCATCGGTGAGTGAGTGAGTGTGTGTGTGTGTGAGGATGATGATGATGAAGGTGCCGGTGATGACCGCCGCTCTGCTCTCAGGAGAGTTCATCCGTGCGCTGTACGAGTCGGAGGAGAACTGTGAGGTGGATCCGATGAGAACGCCTCCCTCGGTGCTGCCCGATCATCAGGCTAACCTGCGCATGTGCTGCGAACTAGCGCTCTGCAAGATCATCAACTCGCACTGGTCAGTTCCTGTCAGCACTAACTAACAACACATTCACATGTTCATGGATCTCAGAAAGTGTTTCAATTTGATTTGTTTTTATTAATATCATTATTTAAAGTTTACATTTGTTGTGTTTATTAGTGAGAGTTTTATCTTGATTTATTTAAATTAATATTAAATTAATTGTTTTTGTTTTTTGGTATCATGTGCATGCAATGATTTATTTCTATCAAGTTGTTAGATTTTGCTGTATTTGACCGAGCAGTAGTTTGTTAGATTGCTCTAATGCATAAAATAAGTAAGCTTGACTTGTTCCTGTGGAGAGAAGACTTTATTGAAGGCAGCAGTTATTCAGCAGCGATCTTAGCATGTCTCCTTCAAACCCTCTTAACCCAGATACTGTCTGTGAGACCAGACCTTTATACCAGGAAACAATACCAATAACACCTCATGGAGAGCCACAGAGAGTGTAACCTTTGATGATCTGATAAGACCTCTCCCGAGGAGAACCCATGATGCACCTGATGTTGACCCAAAAGACTCATTAAAATACAGGTGGCTATAGTTGATTGGAACTGACTAAAGATACCCATAATCTTTTTGAAGTTTACATGTTAGGATGTAGTTCATTTTAATTTATGTAAATTATTTTAATAGTTTTTTTTATTATTATTATAATTTCTTTATGATTTCATTAGTTATTGTGTTATTTAAATTTTTATTTTATTTTTTATTTATTTATGTAATTAGTTTCTTGCACTTGAATTAGTTTTTTTAAAGGATTTAATTAGTATTTCAATTGTTTTCTTTTTTTAATTATTTATTAACATTTTATTTAATTAATTAATTAGTAAGTGTTTTATTTTGATTGTATGTATTTCTTTACTGTATTAAAATGTTATGTTTGTTTTGTTTTTTGATGTAGTTAGTGTTTTATTTAATAGTTTTTGTTTTGTAGGGTTTTTTTTTTTTTTTTACATATTTATGATTAAATATTAGTGTTTATTTTTAGCGTTAAAATATTTATTTTAATTCTTAATCAATGTTCCTGTGAATGATTCGTCAGTTGTTCTCTCATTCTGAAGAAAAGCCTGATAGTCATCAGGAATAACTCGTTCCACTTCTGAAACAAACTGGGTTGATCTATCAGGATCGGGTCACGCTGGTGAACAGAGCCGCTTTTGTCCAGCAGGGGGAGCCCAAAGACTCACAACACTCCCTCTGCTACACTTAAGACACTGACAGAGCTGCCGTGAAGAGCTCTCCATTCATTTACACACTGCATGAAAGCTCGTTTTCCTGGGTGTGTAGCGGTGCATGATGGGATGTGTTTTCTCCACAGCGTGTTTCCTCGTGAGCTGAAGGAAGTGTTTGCGTCATGGCGTGTTCGCTGTGCTGAGCGCGGCCGAGAGGACATCGCTGACCGCCTCATCAGCTCGTCTCTGTTCCTGCGCTTCCTGTGTCCGGCCATCATGTCCCCGTCGCTCTTCAACCTGACGCAGGAGTATCCCTCCGAGCGCACCTCTCGAACACTCACGCTCATCGCCAAGGTGGTGCAGAGCCTGGCCAGCTTTTCCAAGTCAGTCACTAGAGTCCACCGTCATCCGTCCATCCTCGTGTGTCACATGACCACACTGACATGCCCACCTCATTTCACTTCCTCAATCAGCGGGCGGCACCAGGGTTATTGTAGCATCGCTACACCGTCACACTGTCTCACATCACAGGTCTGCTTCATGTCTGTGACCCCTCATGACGGCTGGTTTATTGAGATTGAGATTAATGCATCAGCTGAAACCTGAATAAATAACCTCTTCGTTGATGTCTGGTTTGTTAGGACATTTGTCTGAGATACAACTATTTGAAAATCTGGCATCTGAGGGTGCAAAAAAATTCGATTTAATTTTTGGATTTTTATTTTTTAATGCTTCAAATAAATGAAAATGAGAATTGTTGCCTGGCAACTAGCTGAAATTAAAAAATATATATCTTGTTTTTTTTTTTAATTACTAATTTTTCTGCCATTGTTTGTTGAGTACTTAGAGTCGGTGGTAATAACTCTGGGGGTCCCTGCTGTGAGTCTCATGCTGTCTCAGGGTTTCTGTATGTGTCATGTGTTCTCGTGGTGTGTGTCTCAGTGTTTAGAGCTGATCTCCAGTCTGGTGACTCGTCACTTATCATCTGTCTCTCTTTCTTTCTGTCGCCCAATACTCTCTCTCTCTCAATGGATCTGTCCTCTCTCTCTCTCTGTCTCTGTCTGCCTCTCTCTCTCTCCCACACTGCTGTGTGTGTGTTCTCTGCAGGTTCAGCGGGAAGGAGGACTATCTGGGCTTCATGAATGAGTTTCTGGAGATGGAGTGGGGCTCCATGCAGCAGTTCCTGTATGAGATCTCTAATCTGGAGTGTGTGAGTAACGCCGGGGCGTTCGAGGGCTACATCGACCTGGGCCGGGAGCTCTCTATCCTGCACAGTCTGCTGTGGGAGGTCATGGCACAGCTCAGTAAGGTACGGCCCAGTCTGCGTTTACTTGACAAATCATTTTACTGATGACTTTCATCAACAACATTGTGAACATAAAGAACAGCGTTGGGGAAAGTTACTTTTAAAAGTAATGCTCAATAGAGGTCTCATAGGTACAAAAGCTTATAAATCATAGTTTCTTTGAGAAAGTTAAATTGCCAGTAGTTCCTGTAAGGGGTGGGCGTGGCACAATGTAATATACGGTATGTACCGTATAAAAACACATATGTAGAGTCCTCACAAGGAGAGCTGACCAGACGCGTGTGTGTCCCGGGCCACTCATGTGTTTGTGTTTCTCAGGACGCTATCCTGAAGCTGGGGCCGCTGCCACGGCTGCTGAATGACATTAGCGTGGCTCTAAGGAACCCACAGCTGCACCGCCAGGCCAGTCACCAGCCGCCCGAGCGTCACCTGACCCGGCCCGCCTTCAGCCGCCTCGCCACCAACGACTTCCAGAGCCTCATGATGAGAGACCTCAACAGGTGAACATCTGTCAAACCAGTCATAAGGGTCAGCTTTCTGACATTGAGACGAGAGCTGAATAAATCATCTCTGCACTGACGTCTGGTTTGTGAGGAGAGGACAATATCTGTCTGAGATACAACTATTAGAAAATCTGGAACCTGAGGGAGCAAAACATCTCAATATTGAGAAAATCACCTTTAATCGTCTTTAAATGAAGTTCTTAACATTGCATATTACTAATCAGTAGATTTATAATAGGAAATTTACTAAATATCTTCATGGAACATGATCTTTACTTATTTTTGGCATAAAAGAGATGCTGACCCATACAGTGTATTGTTGGTTATTTCTACAAATATGACTGCTGCTGTGCTCCAGAGACACATATTATAAAATCCAAAGCATTAATTAAACAGCACCGTGGTGTGTTTTGGACGTGGTAGGAGTGGTGTAAATCATGGCGGAACAAATCTGTTATAATTGACTGATTATTGAGTGGCTGAAATCACTCTGAGTAAATAGTGTAATATTTAACGAAATGCTCTTCTCTAGAATAACGAGCTGTGGACACTGAGCAAGAGATGATCTCCTTCTGTTTGAACAGTGATCTCTTTATCTTTACTGTACATCTGTAGCTGTGGTTTCATCAGACTGACGTGTGTGTGTGTGTGTGTGTGTGTAGCTCTATAGACATCTCTCGTCTGCCGTCTCCTACGGCCGGTCTCTCCGGCAGCGGTATTCTCTCTCACCCTGGAATGGCTGCATTCTCTGAGCGAGATCCCCGTGGCAACAAAGATGTCTTCTACGTGACCCGCCCACCTCTCGCACGATCAAGCCCCGCCTACTGCACGAGCAGCTCTGACATCACCGAACCAGACCCCAAGGTGCACACACACACTCACACTCTTTGCTGTGTGTGATGTTTGTTAAGTCAATAACATTTGAATGCAATTGTTTATTGATATTAATGCCTATATAAATGGAAATTGAGATTTATGTGTCATCTGAAAGCTGAATAAATAAATAAATGAGCTTTCCATTGATGTATGGTTTGTTAGGATAGGACAAGCAGCACAGGCATGTCTCAGCCAAACCAGAAACCAATGGAAAGATTATTTATTCAGCTTTAAGATGATGGAATGATCTCAATTCCAAAGAAATGACCCTTATGACTGGCTTTGTGCTCCAGGGTCACATTTGTCCTCGTGACGTTTCTTCTAAAGATTATATAAGAGAATTTGAATGCTGATCTCCAGGAGTGTGGTTCTCAAATGTTCTGCTGTGGTGTGTGTCTCGTCAGGTGCTCAGTGTGAATAAGAGTGTTTCTATGATGGACCTGCAGGACTCTCGCATCAACAGCGTGTCTAACCTGCACTCGGTGAACGATCTGCTCAACTCGTCTCAAGGCTCTCTGGCCGGCTTCGGGCCGCTGGCCGGGGCCCCTCTCAGGGCTGGAGGGCGCGTGTCGGCCGGCTCGGGTGGCTCCAGCATGTCGGGCGGCCTGCGTTTGAGTCACTCGGGTGGCCTGGCGACGGACTCTCTATCCCAGGCAGCTGCCATGCACGTGCCCCTGTCCTTCCAGAACCCTCTGTTCCACCTGGCTTCAGACGGGCCCCAGTACCACACCCCTCCACCGCTGCTGCTGCCGCCCGAGCCGGAGAACGGACATGTGCCCTCCTTCGCTCACAGCGGCTTCTCCCGCAGCGAGGATCTGTCAGCCCTGCGCACGCAAAACAGCCTGGTGCAGCCCAACATCGTGCACTCACACAGCTACAGCGACGACTTCACACGCCACAACCAGGCCGACTACGCCCGCAGACAGCTCTCTCTGCAGGTGCAGGTGATCCAGCGCACTCCTCACATCACAATACGTCACCTGTGAGATTTACTTTTACAGTGAGGGCTGTGGTTGGGTATCATTCGGTGCCAAATCTATACTAGAGTCGACATGGGATTGTTAACAGATCGTTAACGGCTAGTCAGGACATCCAAACGCTTGCCTATCATCAACCTCAAATATGGCTTATCATCTGAAAGATTAGTATTAGCAACTGTACATGGCCACTCGACCTCATAACCTAGAGAAACGTGTGCTGTTCATGTGCATGGACAGATGGAGGCGCCGGTGAGCTCTTCATATACTCCCTCATTTTTGACTGAATTCATTACGATTGATGAATCTGAATATAGTGTTTACATGCTCACTAAATAAATTGATCGGGTTGATGTGTGTGTTTATATGTCACAAGCTTCAGATCGGAATAGAGACATTTCATTGAAAATTCAATTCCGATTATAGTGTCCTGGTTGGGTTATCTCTGCTGTCGCTGAGGGTCTGTGTGTGTGTGTTCAGGAGAATCTCCAGCAGCAGGTTCTGATGGGCATCGCCCCGCAGACGTCCACAGGTACAGGCACGCCTGCTTCTCTGGCCACGCCCCCCACCACCATCCATCCTGTCCGTCAGGCCTCCATGGCCCCGCCTCCTCCTCAGCGTGTCAAGCCTCAGCCCTCCCACCAGCTGTCCGTCAGCTCGGCCGTCAACTCCACGCCCCCCAAGACCCGCCCCCAGAGCGGGAACCTCCTCCAGTCGCCCGACTCCAGCTTCGGGGGAAGGCAGTTGCCGAGGCAACAGCTGTCGGTGAAGGATAGCCCTGCCCCTGGCCTGCCGCATCAGTCCAGTACAGCCTCAGAAAGCCCCGCCCCTCAAGGTGGAGCCAGTGAGAGCACAGAAAACACACCGAGCAACCAACCAGCAAAACCTGCTCAGCAGAGCAACCAACAGCACCTGCTCAAGCCAACCACAAACAAACAGGTCAACACACACACACACACGTCTGTTTTAGCCATCTTAGTGAGGACATTACACAGACTTCCATTGATTTTCTATCAGGTGAATG
>JAUCMS010000128.1:1835410-1849761 GCA_032357445.1 Enteromius radiatus | reverse complement strand
TAGCAATAACTACAACAACTAAAATAACTATACCGATGACTATAGTGATATTGGAACAGTAACCATAGCAATAACTACAACAACTAAAATAACTATACCGATGACTATAGTGATATTGGAACAGTAACCATAGCAATAACTAAAATAACTACACCAATAACTATAGTGATATTGGAACAGTAACCATAGCAATAACTACAACAACTAAAATAACTACACCGATAACTATAGTGATATTGGAACAGTAACCATAGCAATAACTAAAATAACTACACCGATGACTATAGTGATACTGGAACAGTAACCATAGCAATAACTGCAACGATAACTAAAATAACTACACCGATAACTATAGTGATATTGGAACAGTAACCATAGCAATAACTGTAACGATAACATACAATAATGCTATGTTTATTCTTTGGCTTTGTCATCTGTCTCTTTAAATGCAGAATGAATTGCTCAGTTGCTCCAGTGAATCCAGTGATATTGTTCATCTGTGTCATTATCATCATAATTGTGAGTGTGGGCTTCATTATTAGAGCCGTTATTAAATCTTTTCAGTTTGTGTGAATAGGTGTATACAGTACAATGTGATGTTGTGCCGCCCAGCCCCAGCAGTGAACACTGCATGTCTGTGATGAAGCGAAGACGGATCACAGTGATTGGCTGACGGTAGCAGCATGTCCTCAGAAGGAGGGCCTGTGATTGGCTGCTGGAGAATGACATGAATTCCTTCTGTTCTGTCCTCTGTTTCCACTCATCCATTCATCTCTCCATTTATTCATGTCGTTTCAAAGCCACAGACTTACTTACTTTCTTCAGCTGAACAGCAGGAGATGTTTAGCTGAACGTTCACACTGCTCTTCTCCATGCGATCATGCTCATATTTTCTATCCACAAGTTTATTGTTACGTATGACGAATACAGACTTGCCGTCGTGACGAATTTGAGTGTTTTACTGGATCGCGTCACTGATTCTCGGCTTCTGTTTCTCCCTCAGCCGATTTATGGTGCCCACTCTGGAACATGATTGGCCCGTGCAGGACTAGTGGACCTGTGATTGGTTGAACCTCAACCCAGGAGTGTCTGATGATTGGCTGAGAGAGAAGAGAGAGGCGGAGCCTGAGCTGGACGATCAACTTCAACTGGACAAACTCTCTCTCTCTCTTTCTTTCTCTCTCTCTCTCTCTCACACATGCTGAGAGTATATATATGTATATAAGTGATATATAACTATATATTCCTCAGGTGTGTCTCTCTCTCTCTCCTGTTGTCTTTCTCTCTTTCTTCTGAATTTTTTGAGCCAAATGGACGACAATCAGCATCTTGAGGCCGAAACAATCACACCGATAGCACAAAGAAAATCGACGCAGACAGACGGACGGAGAGAGAGAGACGACTTTATATGCTCTCATTCTCTTCCCACCATCCCCTGCCTCTCTCTCTCTCTTTCTCTCTCTTTACTGCAGGAGTGTGTTTGTGTACGTGAGTGTGTGTGTGTGCGTGTGTTTGATCAGTTGCAGCCTCAACTTCCTAATAATGACTCAATAACAAATCTTGATTTTTTTTCAAATGATGTTTTGAGGGGCTTGATTCTTTCTGAGCCAATCAGACGTCGGCGTGCCGCTCAGAACCCCGCCCCTTCCTGTCCAGAGTGGTGGGGGGCGGGCTCTCCTCTCCGTGCCTAAAGAGCTCCATTGAGAACAACAGGGCGAAAAAAGACTAGTTGAGTGAGTCGGACACTCGCTTTGTTCCATGATCACGCGTTTGCTCACCTCCGACGGAGACGGTCATGTGACTCGCTCGCTTCGCTGCGTGGACCCAAGAGAGGAAGAGCGCTCGCTGGCTGTGCCGTTTTCTGGGTTTTGAGTGGTGCTTCGATGCTGGAGAGCGAGCGGACGTGTTCGTTTAGTGCTGGTGTGTGTTTGTGCCAAACGCCCGGATGCTAAAATCATCCAGCCGCCCACTGACGCGCTCTCAGACCCTAGTGAGCCGCCCGGTCCCATGCTCCACACATCCCAGCATGCATTGAGAGACTCTATGATGCTAACACAGTCTAATCTTATATATTTAGCTTTAGTTTAACTGGAAATTGTGACAAACGTAATAGAATGTACTTCTGAAAGTAATAATTCAATTATTAAAACTTTTAGGGTACATCCCAGAATAATCCAGTAAATCCTGTTCTGTGGCACTTTGTTTACCAAGAAAGAAAAGCAATTATTCATTTTCAATTGATGAATTAAAAGATCAATTCTATTGTTGAGGTTTATATAAATTTATATTAAATCATAAATGCACTTTCTAAGGCCTATTATTATTAAAAGTTAACAGAACAATTCATTTTAAAACTTAAATTGATTTCAGAGGGCCCTAAAAATTGTATTTTTTTGGTTACGTTGCACAATTTCAATTCATTATGCACGTTTTTTATCAGTAAAATGTAATTTAACCATTAAAATGGTTACAGAGGCCCTATTATTGTTCAAATGAATTTAATTGTTTGTGTTTTATGAATTCAGTTCATTGGATGTATAGCAGTGTTAATTTCGTTGACAAATAGTTTTCGTCATAATGTTCGTCAACGACATTTTTTTCACCGATGAAAACGAGACGAACGAAAACTAATTTGAAATGACAGAAACGATGACGAAAATCTATTGACATTTTCGTCAACGAATAAAAACGAGAGGAAAATGTTATGGAGGGAAGAGATTATTTCAGAACGAATGTGCTGCGCGGATCCGAGGTTTGATCTGTATTTATAAGCCGTTCAGAAATGTCAATATGTGGGATTAAGAGAAGAGCAGGCATATGGATAAGTTTGACGAAGAGAGAACTGAGCGCAGACACACAGCACGTCTCACGCAGTCGATGATTACGTGAATGTGAACGGTAGGGAGCATTGCATTCGCATGTGTTCAGTTTATAGGGACCGCAGCCTAATTTAGTTGCTATCGTCAAAATCATGTTAATCAAGCAACAAGAGTAAAATCACTCAATGCCCCTGACTGAATCACGTAGTACTTAGTAGTTCTAAAGATTAATATAGATTTATTTATATAAAGAATATTTCTGCTTGAAAGAATGAATAATATGGTAAAAACTTTAGAGAAATGCATAATAAATGAATTACACTGTAACTAAACCCGTTCGTGATATAAAACTAGACTAAACTAGAAACAATTCAGATGACTAAAACTAAATATCATTTTAGTCAAAAGACTAAGACTAAATTAAAATGAATACATGTATAGTTTAATCAGGAAAAATGGAACTGAGGGAAGGAAAAAACTGGGTTTTCCGTGAGACGAACTGGAGTGCTGTCCGGATTATTATTATTATTATTATTATACTTTAAAGCAAGTTAGCATGACATGTTGACAGAAATTCCTTAATGGTGCTTCCCTACAAATGTCTATGAATATTTTGATGAACTAGTATTTGATCTGATGTTTGTTGTGGTTTTGTGGAGTCTGTGAGGAGCTGTAGAGGTCAGGCGGCTCACTGGGGACAGCCCTTGTGCTTTATTCACACACACACACACACACTCGAGCACTGACGTCATCCGGCGAGGTCGGCTGCTGATTTCTGTACATAGAGTCCAGATTTACTGATGGAACGTTTCTCTCATTTTAAGTCGGTTGAGTTTTTCTCTTTTCTCGGTGTTCGATGGATGATACTCATATACGCCAGTAGCTGCTTTGCTGGGGCTTTAGTCGATTACTTTTGTCTTTATTTACTTTTTTCTGTTCAAAGTATTACTGCATTTCGTCTGCATTTCAGGTACTTCTAGTTATGAAAAATAATGATAATGAACAGTGTTTCTGTGCCTACACTTCCCCTGGCGAGCTCTGATTGGCTGAACTCGAGCGGTCACTTTTACACGCGATGCCATAAGGGCGTGCATCACCACTTTCGGCGCAGTCTTGCGATCCCATCAGCCAGCGTTTGTGTATAGGGGTCAATTATGCTAGGACAGGTTGTGATCGTGTATCTTTTCCCCATCGTGTACTGCTATGAGTTTGTCTTCATGATGAAACGAACGGTCCTCGCCGCTAATTTAGCCATAGACACGGACAAGCCATAGCATTGACCCTTGACCCTCCGACCCGATTCAGGAGCGTAGGATGTATATATTTATATATTTACCCATGGAAATATTCTCGAATGCGCGAGAGATTTGTTGATTCTAGAGTGGAGCATCTCTGAATATGGAGTGATGTTTTGAATGTTCATATTATTATTATTATTATTATAAAGATATTATATTCAAATATGATTATTATTGTAATTATGAATTTCATTTTACTGACAATGATTGATAAACAGAAATGTCTTTCTTTTTGTGAATATGGAGAAGTTTACATTTTTCTGGGGAAATATTACAAAACTTTAAATATTTCAACAAACAAATAAATAAATATATACATGCTTATCAGGAGACGTGCTTTTCTTTGCTGGAGCGTACATCGCAGCTGACCTTGAGGGGCCGCTTCAGACCATATCAAGGCAAGCGTTCCCAGGTTTGTCAGGACCAGATCAAAACGTCATTCGGTTCTTCTTCTTCCTGTGAGGATGTGTTAAAGCTGATATCAGTGCTTCACACTGGTGCTGTGGCTCTAGTAATATCCTCATTCTGGGATGGGTTCAGTCTTCTTGAACAGAAATAAGGCTCTCGTTCTTTTTACATTACCGCTCTTGTTTAATGGATCCTTGACCTATTTTAGGATACCCAGGTGTATTTACTGGTGCTGAGTGTTTAAGAGGAACTAAGGGTTGCTCAAAACAAACAGCGTTTTACTAAAACAACATTTCAGCTGGAATATATTTGTGATTATGTATACTCCTCTTTGTTTCCTCTCAGGGTGTGTTAAGGAGGATATACAGTACACGCTTCATCTAATCCAATCACCATTTCAAGCTGTATTTTTATGACCACATGAATTTGGCATATGTGACACTTTTTGCAGCATCAGCCCAATTCTCCGATGTTTCTCCATTTTTATTGCGGATTTGTTAAAGTGAGCGTAAGAGCTGCGGTTTTTACTTCACCAGTCGTCTTTTATCAGCACTAAAGCAGACATACTCGGGCAACTGCTCTAATTAAATCCAAATTTGGGGCCGTTTTTACTTTTTCACTGTTTGTTACGGACCCCTGAACTTGGCATAATAATAGTAATAATAATACTTTTCTCTGCTTGCTCTGAGTGTGCAGTAAAGTAGACTTTGCAGTAGGTCAGCTGCTCAAATGAAGCTTGGATTTCAGGCTGTTTTTACTCGGATCAGTAATGTTTTATAGCCCCTTGAACTTGAACACCAGATCTTCGTACTCGAGTAAAGAGATGGACATTGGGCATTGAAAGTTAAACGTGCTCATTGCACCATCAGCCCACTTTGCAGCACATGTTCTCCAAGCCCCTAGATGCTGCATGAAAACACACAGGAGGGCTCTGATGATGTCCCAGTATTGGGCAGTCTTTATCTCTGGGCTCTTGAACCTGAACACATGCACTTTCTCTGCTCTAGCTGAGGTGCATTAACGCAGACAAGTGCTTTATAATAAGCCGACTGCTCCAATAACATTGCGAGCCATTTTTTCTTTAACAGCCTTTTTTCTTGACCTGTTTGAGGGTTTTACAGCACTATCAGCCCATTTTCCCTGCACTCTTTAAGGATGCATTAGGGAGGACATGAACGCTTCATCCTCGGCCAACCGCTCGTAACAAAATACACATTTGGGCTGTTTTTTCACTGCGGACGTTTATTGCACCATCTGCCCAATTTGGGGCTATTTTTCTCTGATCATTTTGATGGAGCATTAAAGTGGATATAAGAGCTACTAGAGTAACGGCTCTAATGAAATCCAAATAATCTACACTTCTTTTTGTCAGTATTTTTATGGACACTCCAAGTTCAAAGAACCATAACAGGAAGAAGGTTATGATGAAAAGCTTTGAGAGCAGTAACATTACAACAGTTCTTGTGTATTTTTAACACACTCTTGAATGGTTTTGAGAAATCTTGAAATGAGCTGAAGTGTGAATATTTCCAGGGAATCATCTGATCAAATATTTGGATTTCACAACACAAGGCCCTTACTTAAACCACTTAGATATGGCTGAAGCTGAGTGAGCAGTAATGATGATGATGATGATGGTGTAATGTGAGGATCTGAGCAGCTGGAGGCGCCAGTGCTCCTGAACCGATCAGAGACGCTTCAGCATCATGAATCACGGGTCAGACGACAGACGGACGTTTGACTGGAAACTTCTAATCTGGGCTCTGATCTGTCAGACAAACATAAAACCCAAACGAGTTTAATCTCAAAAGACAGATCTGAACACGAATGTGAAGATGAACGGGGATTTTATGAATCATCTGCATGTACCTTCCACAAATATGATAGAAGACGTATAAACGGACAAAATAAATAGGCACACGTTAATCAGGTGACATGCCAAACTGCAAACCTTAAAAACTAAAACATCAAATAAATATATTTATATATGTGTTGAATTGTTTTAATTTTTTTCCAAAATAATATCTCTTGTATGCTTATTTTTCCATGTATTGATGTGGGTCATAACCTCCGAGGACCACTATAAGGGGACGGACAGCTTTTTATTGAACTCTGTGTGTGTGTGTGTGTGTGTGTGAATCGTGTTCATTCAGCCTGTTGTTTTTCTGCTCTAAGCTGATTTACTGGACGTGATCGAGAGCAAGTTCATATACTGTAGATTAAAACATCACCCAGAATACAGAGAGAGCTGCTGGAGGTTCATTAATAATGCCGTCTTCAGGAAATATGAGAGTATTTGCTGTTTATCACCCTGAGTCAAATTAAAGCAAAAATAAATGTGAAATACTTTTCTGTTACATATTTAGTAAAACTGCAAAAAGAAAAAGACTAATAGGATGAGGAACGTATTGAATCAAACGAATCATTGCAAGATGACTTTAATGCTTTTGGCAGCCATTTCTTACAAAACTAATTCATTTTTAAAAAGACAGAGGTCTCAGACCAAATCTAAAGTTTAAAAGTGAAAAAAGAAACAAACAAAAGCAGTCATTCTTTAACTAGCACATTGTCTTCAGAACAATAAAAAAATATTTTTTTAATATATGCAAAAAACACAAGACATTCATAAACTCTGAAAGAGAATGACATTCATCAAAGTTCAAGAGAGAAAATCAGTTGAACTAACAGAACGAAACACTTATCAAATGATCACTTATTCTAATAAAACAGCAGTGCATGATGGGACGTCGCCTTGAGTTGGATTGCATAAACCGTTATTAGAGCCATGTTTGCATAAATAGTGAGTTGCACAGCTTTGGCTGCTGTTGTATCTAAAAGCATCATCAGCAAAATATAATAACATACAAAAACACATGCAACCATTGCAGACGTTCACACAATCCTGAGATGCAGCGCATTCAATATTTCTGCCATTTCATACACTAAATAATTACTTCAGGATTGATCAAACTGAGCTTAATTAACCTGATTCCTCCTGTTGTCTGATTAAAGCTTCATTATTGCTCACTTTCTCTGCTTTATAGATGCTAAATATGTGATCGGTGTCTCACTCATGCATTCATGCAGCTCGTGCTCACATGATCCGGTTTAATGCCTCAAAACCTTTTTTACAAAAACAATTGAAAAAATTCTGAAATTATTGCAAATTATTGCAACAGTGGAGTCCAAATGACAATTAAATTCAACCCAAACTCAAAAATCAATTCCTTAAATGGTTAAAGCGAGTAGTTAAACGGCCGTGTACCATCAGCAGACCATCTAGAGATCATGGGCGAATATATCTAAATCTGAAAATTAGGATTTTACATTTACTGGACAGAAAAGGCCCTCGTTTCTGAGTTTGTGATTCTTTGTGGTTGAACTGACCGTTTCCACGCAATTAATCAAATCAAATCAACACCATATAAAACACTAAAGACTCATGTAAGCCCAGAAAACTGTCAAGAAATAAATGGTTTAAAAAGTGTTCTTTAAAGGCACAATATGTAAGATTTTTGTAATAAAATATCCAAAATCTACTTGCACAGTGTTATATAGTTCATGCAGTTGTGTGCTTAGGTTATCTCAGAAGTTCTGTAGGATTTTGTAAATTCAAAGAAATAGTGAACCGTCCCTGTTCCTTGTCGCCAATCAATGATGCAATATCTGCGCTGTACTTGGACAAATGCAGAAGTAGTACTTATTTATTGTGCATTTCCAGATCATGGATCACGACTATACTCCACAATCCATTCACATTTATTCATTTAGCAGACGCTTTTATCCAGGTGAGCAGTTGGGGAACAGTGTCTTGCTCAAGGGTCTCTCCTCAGTCGTGGTATTGAAGGTGGAGAGAGCGCTGATTATACACTTACCCCACCCACAATCCCTGTGACTCGAACCCACGACCTTTGGGTTACAAAAAAATGCTTATATATTGTGCCTTTAAGCAAACATGGGTCAAAATATCTTGTAATCAGAGGGTTAAAGGTGCTGTATGTCGTTTTTTTTTAACTTTCCTGAACCATAAAAATACAGTAATGCATTCGCAGATATTTAGAAGACTAAGTTCACGTGCTTGTTTCTCTGAAAAACAATGCTACAGCCCATTATTTTCGTTTTGTGACTCCACCCGTTGCCAGTTCATCCAATAGGATTATGACAGTCTGGGTTGTCGTCAGGCAGAAAACACAAAGCGTTGGAGCCATGGAAGCCAGCAAATGAACTGGTACCAGATCTGAAGACCGGAGGAATATTAAAAGACAGATAACACAACTCAACTTACAGTCTAAGGTCCAGCACCTTCCATTGTCAGTTGCGCTTGTTTCTGTTGTGTATCCTCAATCTGGCAACCCGTGTGAGATTAGAGTCTTAGGAGGAGGGTGCGGAGAAACAACTCTGTCAATATTATACATTTGGGTGCAGTGCCTATTTCAACCACTAGCAGTCAATATTACATACTGCTCTTTTAAAATAAGGAACAAACATCCGCCAACATGATCTGAAAAATACATAGGTTTTCCTTTTTAAAGCTTAATGACCAAGTGGCAGATATTTGTTCTTTGTTAGCTTGATTTACTCACCCTCGAGGCATCCTAGGTGTATGGGACGTTCTTCTTCTTTTAGATGAATCTAATCTGAGATTATCCTTCGAGCTTTATAATGGCAGTGAATAGTGGCTGTTACATTTCACACGTAATTCCAATGAAGTGCATTCATCGACAGTAAAAACATACCTTCAGCACATGACTCTGAAGGGTTTATAAAGGCCTCCTGGAGCCAGTGTTTTTTTGTAAGAAAAATCTTTTGAATTTAAAACGTGTTCGTGATGAGGTCTTACGGGTCTTACTAGAACAACATGAGGGTGAGTAATTCATGACAGAATTTTCAGTTTGGGGTGAGCTAACCTTTCACGCATCTTACCCTCATGTTTAAGCTTATGGGAAACTCTGGATATCTAGTAGCACCTCAAACATCTCATGTGGTCAAGTTTTCAGATCAGCTTCATGGTGAACCTGCCCGCGTCCCCTGACCGTCCTCCGGATGCCGACGCCGAGCTGCGCGGCACAAAGTCGATAGTCGCCGTGTGCTTGATCTGGCCTTTGCTCTGACTCCAGAAAAACATGAAGATGAAGCAAACAGCCACCGAGCTCAGGAACGACAGGAAACCCATGGTCACCGCGATCACCAGCGTCTTCACATCGAATGGAAACGGCTGCGATCCGTTGACTGCCGCTTGCCCGGACGTGAAGCTCCATCCTTCCAGGAAAAACGAGCCAGAGCGGTTGCGAGCGGATGCCGGAAACCCCCGCACCCGCAGGCTCACAGAGACGCTATCGTTCCCGGCTGCGTTCGAAGCGATGCACAGGTAATACCCGCTGTCCTGTACTTGTGCGTAGCGTACTTCCAGGGTCCCGTTAGCAAGCACACGAATCCGACCCAAGCTGGAAATAACAGAGCGTTTGGGATTCAGCCAAATAATTGACGGCGCTGGATCTCCGTCGGCTGCGCAGAAGAACAAAACTGTATGTCCTTCGTCTGTCCGAACATCCTGCGGCTTCCGTGTGAGAATGCGAGCTTGTCTGCATGTAAACAGTCTAGGAATCTCAGCCTCGGTAAAGTCAGCAAATGTCCGGCCTTGCACCTGCACAGGTGTTGCACAAACCGGCGGATGTCCTTCAAAGCGAAGCCACGGGCGTCTGCGCATCGCCCAAAGAAGCCTGCAATCACACGCCAACGGGTTCCCATGTAATCCAAGAACATCTAAAGCAGTGACCAAATGGAACGCAGACTCCTCCAGTGTCACCAGACGGTTCTCCGACATGTCAAGGAACCGTAGAAGCGCAAGGTTGCGA
Organism: Enteromius radiatus; assembly: GCA_032357445.1. Taxonomy (NCBI): domain Eukaryota; kingdom Metazoa; phylum Chordata; class Actinopteri; order Cypriniformes; family Cyprinidae; genus Enteromius; species Enteromius radiatus. The sequence goes on along the minus strand of JAUCMS010000128.1, from coordinate 1,839,381 downwards.
AAAGCGCCAGGCTCTATCTGTAGAAGCCCTGTACCGACTACATGCAGCTCTTGGAGTCGTAGCAAATCCCCAAGAAGATTAGAAAGGATAACAGTAATTGGGTTGTACGATAAATCCAGGTATCGCAAGTAGACGAGGTGATGCAGTGGGGAATACGGTACAGCGCTCAGATTGCAGTGCCTGAGTGTTAGTGATGTGAGATTAAGTCCAAACAGGCTGTTAGCAGCTAACGAGTCCAACCAGGGACAATGGGAAACTTCAAGATCGCGCAAACGTCCCAGCTGGCGGAAGGAGTTGTTGGGAAGTGTCGTGAGTCCGAGTCGGCACAAACGCAGCCGAACAATTCCGGAGAGTCGCGAAAAGGCTTCAGTCGGAACCGTTGTCAGGTTGCATCGGTCGAGGTTCAGCTCCTGCAGGTCGGAAAGACCGTCGAAAGCGCGGTTTGAGATAAACACCAGATCGTTCTCGCTAGCCTCCAGCTTCTGGAGAGATGACATCTCGCTAAACATATCGTCCAGGAGCACCAAGATATCATTCTGGCTGATGTCCAGGAACTGAACACTGCGGAGGCCGGAGAAGGCTCCGACCGGGATGATCTTGAGATGGTTGCTAGATAAATTGAGCACAACAAGATTCCACAAACCGGCAAAGGCTTCCACCTCGATCACTGTTAGTGCATTATCACTGAGGTCCAGCTCGCGTAACTGCGTCAGCCCGGAGAACTGTCGCTGTGATAGAGTCTTTAAGAGGTTGCTGGTTAGGTTAAGCAACAGGGTGTTGTCAGGAACACCCGCAGGAACAGAAGACAGTTGTCTTGAGGAGCAGTTCACTATCAGGAGTTTTGGGAGACAGTCGCAGCGCTGAGCACAGGGCGCTGATAGAACCACGCCCACTACCCACTGGAGGACCACCCACCAGTACCGCCTCCTCCAATCAGCAGCCACACACATCTGGAGACCCGCCTACAGGGGAGAGATCACAGATTCAGCTTTTTGTTGCAACAAATTAGGTTAACATTGTGGATCTGTAGTGTTACAGAAACTATCAAGTACTATAAATTAAATACATTTTTTGATTGAATAATTTGGCTTGTGAAGTTTTACACTACAGATGAATGATTCTCAGAATCCATGCCTGAACAATAATAGCAGGATCATTATATTTAACCATGAAAAAAAATGCTATATTTTAAGGTGTCCTTGTTACATATGTTACATGTACTTACTATTATAATATAACATACTGTATATGAAATATTACAGTTAAAACAGAAAAATATAACAAATATTATCATATTAAATTAACACGTTTTCAAGTGCGAAAAGCAAACAAAAAAGTGAAGCTGCTTTCTTCTGAAAGCCACTACTGAATACAGCAGGAGAACGCATTCAAATGTTTCTAGGCCTGTCACGTACGTAGTGTGATTAAAAAAATCCCAAAACATCTTAATCTTAAAAAAGTGGTCTAGGAGACACTGAAAACAGCAAGACTTGACACATATATGTATATTATTTTTAATAAAACAATATCATTTACATAATATTATATAATATTACAATATCTCTTTTAAATATGATAAAACTATATACATTTTAGTATTCATATTTTAAATTATACTAATATATTGAATATATACACGTGTATACACCAGTACTAAATGTTGTAAAAATATTATTATAATATTGCAACAAACATTTCTACAAACAGACACCTATCTACACACACATATATATATATATTACTTATAACCATTCCATCCATGACTATAGCCTGAAAAATCACAAATCTTTGCAAGCACTCACCAGCTGGCAGAGGGGCTGCTCCTTCTCATTACCTACAATTACTAAACGAAGTCTTGCTGATCGCCCGCTCACAGCCTAGAGAGAGAGAGAGAGAGAGAGCATTAACATGATGTTCAGCCAATAGATGCGTCATGAGTTTGAGATCGTGATGTGTTGAGTGTCGCAGTGACGCTCCTCAGGTTCAGAGGTCAGAGGTCAGATTCAGAGTTGTTCTTGCTGTTGGGATCTGTTGATCAGTCTGAAGGTGTGTGTGTGTGTGTGTGTGTGTGTGTGTGAAGGAGGAACAGATGTGTCTCTGTGGGATCGTCCGGGACTCCAATCGGCATGTTTGCATAACCAAATGTTGGCAGTGTTTAACGCATCAAAGCCACAACAAAACACAGAGCACTGCCAGACACACAGCACGCCGCCGTCAGAGTGTGTGTGTGTGTGTGTGTGTGTTAGATAAGGACTGGTTTTACAACAAGATCCAGTTTTTAGATTTGATTTCTGGCTCAAACACATTTTTTAACATTTTATAATTCAAAAGTAAACAAAAAGTCACTGAAATGCATTAATATTTATTATGCAAGTGATATGCAGACAGTTATCATCTCTGAATGTGTCCTGGGTTTGATGGTTTGTGCTCTCAGCTCTTAATAATACTGCATTATATATTAACAATATCAAACCATGTTTCTTCACTGCTTTAAACCAATTGCAATCAGTCAAACCTTTCAAACTGAATTTCAATATGAAACAACACAAAATAAACTGATTTAAGTGAAACGACATGAAATTCTGGAAATGTTTTGAATGTTTCTGAAAAGAATTTCACAATAGTTGTGACGGGGCATGTTTAGCGAGCTTTAGCATCTCCTCTTCTTCTCAAAACAGTTTGAAGACGTCTGGGCATCAAGGTTATGAGTTTCTGGAGTATGGTCCCATTCTAGTTTGTGGTGGTTTAGTTGTAATCTGCAGATGTCTCGGAGGATTGTGTTTACTGACAGTGGTTTCTGGAAGTATTCCTAGGCCCATTTAGTATATATGATCATGACAGAATCACCTGAAGGACCTGAAGACCACCAGCATCCTACAAACATCTCCAGCCTTGTCCCTCACACACACACACAGATTTCTACAGTTTCTCTCAATCTGTAGATGATGAGATTTGCAATGCCTTTGCAATCTGAGTTTGTTTTTAAACTATTCCACAATCTTTTTACACACTCTTTCACAGATTGGAGAGACTCTGCCTCTCTGAGACAACTCTTTCATATCTAAGAAATGATAATTAATAAATAATAATATATTTAACAATATGCTTATAAATAAGTCTGTAGATAATGCTAAAAACAAATAAACGGTAATGCTGATAATGAATAAAGACAGATATCTGGGCTGTATTTTGTGTTGTGTTGAGAGATGAATGGCTCCTGACGGCTGTGATCGTGTGTGTGTGTGTGTGTGTGTGTGAACGAGCTGAGCTCAGAGCGCAGGATTTGTGCGGTGTGCTGACAGCATATGTCGTTTGAGCGTGTTTAATGCACGAGTCCAGTTTAATCTGCTCTTCAAATGGCCGTAATGGAGGCTGTGATGTTCGTCTGTCTGTTTGTTTACTCCAGCGTGTTTTGTTTCAGTCCGTTAAGCGTCTTTAAAAGTGCTCAAGAGGCTTTAAACTTCATGCCCTTAAAAGACCATCCCACAGCACACACAGAATTCACTCAGAATGAGATTTACTCATTAACACTCGTTTGTTATTACGACACATCCAACATCCTCATGCACATGTATTTCTGACCCCTGACAATCAGATTCATGCATTTGGTAGATGCTTTCATCCAGAGAAACTTTTTATGCAGTCCTTGAGAATCAAAGTCATGACACTGGCATCGCTAGCATTAGATACTCTTTGAGCATTAGTGATGTGAGTACTAAAAGTCATAAAATACGCATATTAAATTTAAATACTATTAAACGTAATCTTTTTTTTTATTGCTTTTTTTATGTTTAATGAATGTGTAACGAAGGAGACGGGGTAAATAAGCGTGGTAAACAGGCAGGGTCAATACAACAGCAAACAGGAGTGGAGGAGGCTTTTCACACGCTGAACTTGTTAACCCAGGGTTATCCTAAACCCCGGATAAACAGAATCCTGGGTTATCTGTAATCATGTTTCACACTGCTTAT
>JAUCMS010000128.1:1794542-1810504 GCA_032357445.1 Enteromius radiatus | reverse complement strand
GAGATGAGCAGACTGGACTTTCAGGGATCGGGATCAGCACTCCTGGCCGAGACGGACAAGACTGGACTTTCAGGGATTGGGATCGGCACTCCTGGCCGAGACGGGCAGACTGGACTTTCAGGGATCAGGATCAGCACTTCTGGCCGAGACGGACAAGACTGGACTTTCAGGGATCGGGATCGGCACTCCTGGCCGAGATGAGCAGACTGGACTTTCAGGGATCGGGATCAGCACTCCTGGCCGAGACGGACAAGACTGGACTTTCAGGGATCGGCACTCCTGGCCGAGACGGACAAGACTGGACTTTCAGGGATCGGCACTCCTTGCCGAGACTGGCAGACTGGACTTTCAGGGATCAGGATCAGCACTTCTGGCCGAGATGGGCAGACTGGACTTTAAGGGATCAGGATCGGCACTCCTGGCCGAGACGAGTCCGCGGGGAACTGGACCGGCACTCCTGGCTGTGACTGGCAGACTGGACTCTAAGCGACTGGATTTTTAGGGATCAGGACTGGCACTCCTGGCCGTGACTCCAGGAATCGCAGAGCATTTTTCGTCAATCTTATGGACTGCAATGCTGGGTCGTAAATATTGTATCTTAGCTGATAAGGCTGGGTATCCGGTGTCAGAATGTTGTTGACAGTTCTTTCTGTGGTTAAGAGGGAACCTCTCAGCCATAACGCCCAGTCTATCAGTTGAGTGAGAGAACCTTGAGAGTCTGAAAGGGGAACCGTCTCGACAGATCTTCATCAAGCCCCAGACAAAACAGAGTTCTCAAGTTTCTCTCACTCCAGGGCACGCAGTGAGCAAACTCGATGAACTCCTGGGTCCTGGGTGTGGGTCTGGAGTAGAGCTTGATAATTCTCATCCTCACTAAAGGTTGAAGTATCCATGGGGAAGTTAATCGGTAATGGGCTGAGCTTCTGTCACACTCAGACAAAGATGAAGTGAAATGGGATAAATCAAAGAAGAGTTTTATTAAATTCAAACAGAAGAATCAACAAAGAACTTCAAAACAAGGTGATGGTCTCGTGATTAATCTTAACAGTGTCTTTCAATAGAAAATCCCATCATCACAACATCAGCTGGGAGGTAACTGGTAAGTAGCAGTGAAATCCACACAACGATCACCAACTAATCACTCACTGGGAGTTACATTTACCCTCCAAAAGCACATTAAGCCTTACAGAAATCCTCAAACCTGTCAGAAACACTCAAGCAGGTGCAATTCTTCTCTATAAAGAAACTTATCTTATTTATTTCTAGAGCAGTGAAATCCACACAACGATCAGGACGGCTTGGGCAGAGGACAGCGTGAAGTGCACATAGTGACCTTGAGCTCAGCCAAAGAGTGAATGTGAAGCTGCCTTCTTATAGTGAGCGGCTAAGTGTTCGGTGTTCTGGTGATTGGGAGTGTGCGGTTAAGACTGATCCAGGGTCTGTGGTAGGTGACTGTGACTGAGCGATAGGGACTGATCTGGGTTCAGTGGTGAGTGACTGAAGACAGGTGTCTGGGATGGCGTGCGGTGGACAGTGACGAGACACTATTGTCCTCATTTAGAAGTCGTTTTGAATAAAAGCATCTGCTAAATGACTAACTGTAAATGTGATTCAGATCTGTGCCTCAAATTGCACATAGTGAATCAACTGATTTGTTCACAAATATTTTTATGAAACCATAGAAAACATCAAAAAATTATGTTTGTACAGTTATAAAAACAAAACAAAAAAGCAAAGTATACCCAAATAGAAACGCCTAAAAACAACTGTGTTTTTACTAAATGTGTAGCAATCTTGCTTATTTGTATAACCAGTTTTACTTCAAATACCAAGGTTAAACCCACTGGTTAAATTGTAGTTATCATGTTCGTTTGTTTTTGGTAAAACCATAGTTAACTGTCAGAAGGCATATGCTGCCACCCTAACAACAAATAATAATAATACACTGGATGGACATTAAATAAATCTGATCCAAATGTGTGGTACTTTGGCAAACAAGTGAACAAATCTTCTGACTTCTGAACTCTTTTATAATGAGTTTTGCGATGCGTGTAAATCTCCAGTCTCTCTCTTGTGTGGTTTTATTGTGATCTCTGGTCAAACAGACCAGCTTGACTTCACTCACTCAGGCTAAAAGAGATTTGAGACGCTAAGAACCGGTCCAACCTGATTTTTACAGAATAACATGAGAAGCATTTTTCAACCATTACACGACACTGCATAAGCTCCAGGACTGTAAGACTACCTGACCTGTCCTACCAGAAGAGTCTGTGTGTGTGTGTGTGTGTGTGTGAGAGAGAGAGTGAAACCTCTTTATCTTTGAGTCCCAGCAGCAGAATCTCTTCCATCAGTGTGAGTCTTAGTGATTTGGAGTCGTTGTCTTGTTCTTCATCCGTGCCGTCGGTTTTGTCCTCTGTCTCCTCAGCATTGCTCCACCGCTCCACTGGAGCTTCAGAGCGCCGGTTCCTCTTGGTCAGTGTGGTCATTTCTCTCTGCTAACAGAACCTCCACCAACACCCACATCACCTTTACCAACCACATCACCAACTAATCACTCACTGGGAGTTACATTTACCCTCCAAAAGCACATTAAGCCTTATAGAAATCCTCAAAACTGTCAGAAACACTCAAGCAGGTGCAATTCTTCTCTATAAAGAAACTTATCTTATTTATTTCTCTACATGTGTATAAGGGTATCTACCTATAACAAATAATAATCATAACAGCACTTAAAAAAAGCATTTAAACTCACCACATCTGCCAACTTATAAAATTATAATGACGTCCAATGTGAGATTTCTGACTCTGATCACTTCCCTGTACGCTCAACTGCGGCACATCACCTGCGGACACGCCCCTATGACCTTTCAGCCAGTCAGGATACACTGGAGCCCCTCTCCTCCAATCAGAACTCTCGACGCGGGCTGAACGTGCGCACCTGTTCTGCTCACCGACGTCAGCCGGATCCAGGATCCACAAACCGGAGACTTCTTCATTACTTCTTAAGCAAATTTTACATTCACAAATGCAAATGCTCATATCGTAAAACTGCCTTTGTGGTATTTGTAAGGGATAAGGAGAATTATCCCATCTCCTGATTAGGAAGGTATAGAATTTGCTCCGCACATTTCGTCATATAGCTATATATCTATATAATATGGCTCTTTATTGCAGTTTTTATTTGTATTTATTGTTATTTTTACTATTTTATTTTGCTGTTGTCCTTGCCAGTGTTATCACTATATCACATTAAGTCATAATGTCCAAAAATCTCACCTAATAAACGTTTATTATATACCCACAGTTTACGTGTCAGGCATTTCTGTAATGATTTCATAATATTATTTACTTTAAGTATATTTATTTCCTGAAATTGTGTTCGTGTAAGATTTAAAAAGTTAAATAAGAAACTTTAAAAAATTCTGCACGACCCTGTTGTGACACGAATAATAAATTCTGTGCATTTCCCTTAATATTTATTAATTCAACACCAAAACGTAGATATGTTTTGCAAATCGAATGTGTGTTCTATGTTTGAGTAGAACACGAGGAGCGCTCGTTCTGTTGATTTAACAGCGCCATCGCGCGGCGGTCAGGTGAGAAACAACATCTATGCCAAATCATCTTATATACAGAACTGGTACTGAGGTAACTGTATTTATTTAGATGTAACCTTATGGTTCGTGTTCACACAGTAAAGTGAAATAGCTTTAAACATAATTTATTAGCCGTTAATCCATTCGCTTAGGGCGTTGCGTAATCCCGCCGTGCTCTCATTGGCCACTTCCACTCTGAGTCCCGCCCATTGCCGCTTACGTCATATGCGTCATTCGCCATTTTGGTGTTGAGGGAATATTGCTGCAATAAATCTTGAATTGTCGCGCCTGTTGCGTTAAAATCTCGTTGTTGACGGAGGAGCGGTTTTGTTTTCAGTGTTAGTGTCGCGGGAATCATGTCAGAGAATCCGGACACGGACACTCTGGAGCTGGAGTCTGAAGAAGAGAAGCAGGTAACGTTACGTATCAATGACCGAAACAACACAAACCCCGCACGCGTTTGATAAACGAGTCGTTTTGAAGCGCGGCAGTGATTTTAGCTGATATTTGCTGATGTTAATACATGAACAGAAAGAAATCGTGATTTAGCTAGTCCTGAGTGAGATTCGCGGGGGTCACGCCCACGCCGCGCGGAAATCCTCGCCCTGATTGGTTGAGCCGTCGATCAGTCACATAGACAACACATTCCTATTGGTTGGTGTTTGTTGTCATGCTGCAGCTTGTCAAACGTAAACTCGTTCGTTTGTTTGTTGTTGTTCTATTAGGATTAGACTCTGACAACATGACAGAAGTGATCTGTGCTGTCTGGACTCACAATACAGTACAACATTGATCCAAATAATCAAGTTACATTTATTTCTATACAGACTGATTCAAAGCAGCATCATAGAGATGAACAGGAAAAGGTGGTGATGTTGTAAAAGTCATCAAGGCTTTGAAGCACCTCTACAGAAGTGTCATTATTATTCAGACCAATTCAATTCAAATGTTTATTTTCATCTAATCAGCGCGGGTAAATTGATCATATTCTTAAAATAAATAGGGTTTTATTTCAGGGCAAAAATCATAATCTGCTTTATTTTGGTCAATATTGAGAACACAATTATTTAACAAGATTGCTCATTGACTTTAGAAACACTGCGCTTTTGTCTCTTTAACAGTTTTATCTTATTATATTATTTAAATATAATATATATTAATAGTTACAAAAATGTAATAGGCCTATATAATACAAAAATATTATTAAACTATGAATAAAATAAATGTATATATATATATATATATATATATTCAGTATGTGTGTGTGCTGTTAAAGTATTATTTGCAATTAATCTAAAACATATTTTACAATATGTGTATATATTGTTGTATATTGTGCATATTGTAAAACCTTCTTGTAAAGCTGATTCGCAACTATTCGTCTTGTAAAAAGCGCTTTATAAATAAACTTGAGTTGATTTTAATTGAATACTGTGCATATTTATTATGTGTATATAAATACACACATGCATGTTTATTTTTAAGATCAATATGTTGAATATATATTAATTATAATTAAATAAAATATTAATTATATGACTTTAAAAATATATACGTGTAAAAATAGATAATATACAGGCCTACTGTGTGTGTATTTATTTTACATAATACATAATAATCATACACAGTTATGTGTGTGTACATTATATATAATATATACAATTATATATAATAATAATAATTTATATATTTAAATAATATAAACATTATATAATATATAATAAAATTAATCTGTAAAAAAAATGAAGTGATGATTAAATATGTGTTTGCAGGATTCTCCAGAAAAAGACTGTAACCCAATCCTGTCTGAAGAGGCCAAACTGAAGGCCAAGTATCCGAACCTGGGCCATAAACCCGGCGGCTCGGACTTTCTGATGAAGAGACTCCAGAAAGGAGTGAGTTGAGCGTGTCTCTGATCAGAACACACGTCTTTATGATTTATTTCCAGGCTGTTAACATCATATGCTGACAACTAACGCTGCGAGCTAAACAATCAACGCAAAATGTCTCTTGATTTCCAGCAAAAGTACTTTGACTCGGGCGATTATAACATGGCAAAGGCCAAGATGAAGAGCAAGCATGTGGTGACGGCCGGAGCGGATAAGAACGTGGTGACAGGTGACCATATTCCCACACCACAGGACCTTCCTCAGAGGAAATCCACGCCGCTCGCCAGCAAACTGGCCGGATAAACACTCACACACACACACACACACACAGAAGTAGCTGCAGAGACGTGTGCTGGTGTAGCTCCGAGGTCGGAGTAATCATGAGAAACACAAACCACACACACATCAGCGTTCACACACAACTCAAAAGTGCAATCACAATTCAGTGGGCATTTTAAAAAAGGACAGGTAACACACTGAATTAAACATCAACCTCTGACAAGAAAGTACTATTTCAGACTTTCTACTAAACGTTAGCATTTTTCTCGTGTAAAAAGTAGTATTTTCTTGTAACGTTTATTCCAGAAATCATTATTTCTAACTTCTATTTCATTTTATTTATACATTTTTAAAAGTGTATTTATTTTTGTTTTGCTTTATAATAATCAGACTTTATTAAATATCAGACTTCTCATGCATTTGAATAAAATATTATATATATGGGAAAAATCTGTTTACAAATTACTATATATATATATGTAATGTTAGTGCTGTCAGAGGTTTTTGTTAACCTAATACATGTATGCATATATTTATTATGTATATAAATTCACACACAAGCATGTATATATTTCAGAAACAAATTTGTATATATAAAATATATTACATAAATTATATGAAACATAAACATGTAATTGTTTTCAAAATATATACTGTGTGTGTGTGTTTATACTTAATAAATATACAAAGTACATATATTACAAATTTTATGTAAACAAAAACTTATTTTGGATGCGATTAATCATTTGACGGCACTAATATATATGTGTGTATATATAGCATATATAAACAATTTTCAAGTATTTCTTTCTCTGCATGATGTTACTCTGACCTGTAGGTTCTCATACAGTTTTGGCCATATGATCTCACACACACACACACACACACACACACACGTTTAGTGAGATCAGACTTCAGAGCTGAAGCAGTGAGAATAACACACACTAATACACACCAGCGGTTGTTAGTCTTGTTATAGCTGCTAAACACACGACTGAATGAACGAGGCGTTGTGTCACACACACACACACACTGAACTGCACGTCTAGTTAAAATTGTCACTTTCTTCCTCATCATTTCTTCAGTACAGTACCATTATATGCTTCTTGCATCTTTTATGTGCATTTCATCTTTATTTCTCTTAAGACTGAATGTCCTGCAGTCAAATAATAAGACATCATAATATAATTATTTCATACAATTACTTATTATTTTAAAAATAAATTATATAAATACTATATTTTTCAAAAATACAAATTTAAGAAAACAAACGAGTAAAGGCAGTAAGACAGTAAAAAGTGACAGAAATCAGACTCTTAATGGTGCTGAATGAGTTGTCATTTTCTTTATGCAAAATATATGTATATTGTGATTTGATTTAGAGGTCGTGACTGATTGTAATCATGTAGATGTATTAATGTATGTTACTGTACAGTGATGTATGATGATGATGATGATGATGATAACGTGTTATCAGATGTACAGAGTGGATGTGTACGTATTTGAAATAAAATTTTACATGAAGTTAGGCTTTGCTCTGACCTCCTTTTGATTTCTGGAAAGAATACTGTATATATCCAGTGATTGTTATTATGTCCAGCAGAGGTCAGTGACAGCCACATCGAGAGCTTTTTATTCTTACAGAAGCTAATCAGATCAAATCAGTCATAAATAATAGTATGAATATTTAAAATGTTCAGAAATTAAAATATGTGAGTGTACAACTTTACATTTAAATAAGTAAAATTATATAAGGAGAGAAAATATTATCAAAAGTATGAAACAATGCATGGAGAAAATACACACACACACAATTTTAACTATACATAACAAAATGTATGTGTCTAACCTTTTATTTGATCATAAGAATTGAGGGGCATATCATTCTGAAATAAATGTTTTTCTCTAATACTTTGGTCACAATTAACGTCACTTTAACAGCTCTAGACGTTCTCCTGTAATACCGGAGGCTAGAGAACACCTGACCAGAGATCAGACACCATTCCTTCATACAGAATCACTCCAATATATATACTATATTTTAAAATGTAATGTATTTGTGTGATCAAAGCTAAATTTAATTATCATTACTCCACATGCATATCAGCATATTAGAATGATTTCTGAAGAATCATGTGACACTGAAGATACTGAAGTTATAATTATTTATATATGTATGTATATGTAATTATTTTTTAATTATTATTTATTTAGTTATTTTAAATAGTTTATTTATTTATTTAAAATAGTAAATATATATATTTATATATAAAATGATAGAAATATATTAAATATTTTAGTAAGAACATTTATTTATTTATTTAAAATAGTAAATATATATATATATATATATATATATATATATTATGATAGAAATATATTAAATATTTTCGTAAGAATAAAAATGTGTTTGTCAAAGACCTCTTTTTAAGAAACATAATTAGGGGTTTCGAGCGCGTAGCGCTGAAAACCAATCGGACTAAACGGGGCACAACAGCGCTAAAAACAAACTTTTTAAACATTTTTTGCAGTGGATGACATCACAAACCAATTTGCATATGCCCTGAATTATACAAAATTTTTTTGAAATTTGAGCTTTGGTCAAACAGACATGCATCCAGGTCGCCCTAAACAACCTCAAACCCCTTCAAATGCTCGAACCCCGGTAATTGCTGCTTGCAGCTATATTAATACATTTATAATTGTAAATATATAATGGTAATTTTCAATATACCACTGAAATTTCTTAAAGCACAGTCTGTCTTCTATAAATGTCCTTCCGGCTTTGATCAGATTTGTCAGCGGGTCACAGGGTGTGTTAGTATCAGCTTAACATTCTGACCAATCATTTTACCTCAACGCCTTCAGTAGCAGCTCGGCTCCCAGATTAACCAATATAACGCGTTATTTATCATCTTCACAGTTTTTTTGGTGCTCGGTTGCGACAATTACCTCTTATTTCCCTCACAGTCAGTTCTAAATAACTTCGAAGAGCCCACAAAAAGAAAATTCTAGGGTACGTCTAGAAGGAAGCCCATATATGGCGTAAGGGGAGGAGTTTGGTGGGGAATCCACGCTATAAAACCTTTGAGCAAAGCAGCTACTTCCGCTTCACTCTGAGTAAGAGTGTCGACCTGCACTATATCCTTTACAGACTAAGCTTTAACCTTCAGAGTTTAATCCAACTCGAAGCTTTAATCTTACTCATCTAGGTCGCGTCGGAATCGGAAATATGGCTTTACATTTCTTAAAAAGAGCTAACGTTTCTGCAGTGGGTGTCCTCGGCGCGCACACTGCGCTCGTGCCCGCGACCCCACTCAAAGTGCGGACTGAGGACGAGCTCGACGGGTACGCGGATGAAACGGACGTCGCGATTAAGCCGTTAAGACCGGGAACGAAAAGCATGAAAGGACTACAACTAGACGGACACTTCGTTTCCGCGGCGGATGGATCTCTACCGAGCACACCGGACCCGCAGGAGTTCGGTTCCGCCGAACTGGGTCGCGACACGCAGCAGCTTTTGTCGGATTTCTATCGCACCCACATGGGAATGTGTCCGCAGAACCGGAAGCAGCATCACGCTTTACCGACAATGAATCGCGTTGTCACGAACCTTCTCTTAAAGCACGAGATTGCATACAAAGGTAAGACCAGCGCATGCGTACTCGCTTTCCCCCTAAACAAAGCTGCCCAGGTTTGCCAGGTTTTTAGAAACAATTGGTCCTGAAGAAAAAATAAAATAAAATATCCCGAAACAATTACAGTCGCGATTCGAGGCGGTCTCTCGGTAAAAAATAGTTTTCAATTCTCATAGTAAAAATCGTATTTCATTGGCTAGATATTGCTGTTGGGGTCGCCTCAAACGGGTTAAAGTTATCCGAAGACAGCGGGAAAACTTGGCAACATTATACGACTGTAATGTCAGTTAATCATCTAAACGTGGTAGCTTTTTTTTCTCTCGGTATAGTTTTAGCAGGTTTTATAAAATTGCTCATCTGCAGTAGTTTGAACGTAATTGGCCTCAAACTGTTTATCGGCAGTGTGGTTTTTCTCAGTAGGGTTTTTTTATCTAGTCAAACCGCGAGTTCGTCATTGTGATTCTCGGAATTGCGATAGTTCCTCTTATCAGACGCCCTCAGCTCGTCTCTGTGGGCAGGGTGATGCTCGTCAAAATAGCCCAGCTATTTCCAAAGTTGTGGGTGGAACGAAACTGAACTGGTTTTGAGACTCAGCAATAGAAATGCCCAATATGTGAACGCGGCCTTCCGTGAAATCGGACTTTTCGTACACTAGATTACGACATTTTATGTTTACGGGCTCACATCTGAGATCGGAGTTATAATGTTAACCCTTCAAAAACCCAAAGTATAAAAGAATCGTTATTTTACAAAAGCGTATCAGCAACTTCCAAGTTTTGAACGTTACCATGTTACTACTTCATGTACCACGTTTTTAATATTTAAAATAAATAAATAAAATGGTAAAATTAGTGTTTGCAACAGGGTTATTATTAGCCTGTACTGAGGTGAAATCGAAAGCAAAATTAAAACGATAAAAATAGCTTTAATGCACTTGAGTTGAACATTAAGTACTAAAATATTTATGAGAGTAACAGCAGAATTAATAATTAAAGTAAAAATTGAAACCATTTAAAGAGAGACCCAGGACTTTTGATTGGGTTGTCAATTAAAAAAGGGGCGGGGCATGTAGAAGCACAAACTCTATTGCTGTTGTCAGATATTGAATGGATGTATTGGTTCATTATCTGTCTTGTCAGAAATCTAACGCAAAATAAGACAATTGGTTTTGAGCATGATGTGGGTTGAGTTGCTGATGTGGAGTGTTTTGTTTCCTGCAGGAATGTTGCAGCGTCTGGATCTGGACGCTCAAGCAGATGACATGAGCTTCGTTGGCAGTATAGCAAAGACTATGTTTAAAGACAACACCACGAACTGGGGTCGTATCGTGAGTCTGGTGGCCTTCGGGGCGGTGGTGTGCTCGCGTCTGAAGGAGCTGCAGCGGGAGCAGTGCATCGAGGACGTGGCTCAGCAGATCTCCATCTATCTGACCTCAGAGCAGCATGACTGGCTCCTCAACAACAAGGGCTGGGTGAGTGACACCAGAGGAAAATCTCACGCACACTCTAATGGGAGCAGCTTGTGTTTCCTTCGCTGCATAATTCAGAGCTGTTCTCATGTGCGTGATCTCAAACACGCACACACGTGATGTACAGTCCATTCAACACATGTGAAACCCTACCCCAGGAGCTCATGTATCAGACAGACCGCCATTAAACTTACACGCATCCTCATTAACCCCATAATCTGTTTGAAGGGTCACTTATTTATAAAGCGCTAAATTTAAAAAATGACCTGTATTATATGGAGCGCGAATAATGCCAAAACTAATTTTGCTTGCATAAGCTTTCAGGTGAGATAAATATGTTGTTATAAAAAGACTAAATATGTTTACAAAAGTGAGAAGACAATAATATAACTTCAGAGATGATTTCACACAGGATTTTTGACACTACTGGTGCTCCATATAAATGTAGGTCAAAGTGAACACGATGCAATCTCTTAAATACAAGTTTAAATTGTTTACAAATGAATGAAAATGTTGACGTGTTTGGAGGACTAATGTGTGTCCGTGTCTGTGCAGCATGGATTTGTGGAGTTTTTCCGCGAGGAGGACATGGAGTCTGTGATTCGGCACACTTTGATGGCCGTGGTCGGAT
The DNA here is from genome assembly GCA_032357445.1 of Enteromius radiatus. Classification (NCBI taxonomy): domain Eukaryota; kingdom Metazoa; phylum Chordata; class Actinopteri; order Cypriniformes; family Cyprinidae; genus Enteromius; species Enteromius radiatus. The sequence continues at coordinate 1,799,003 of JAUCMS010000128.1, read as the reverse complement.
GCGCTGGGATCGGTGCTGGCCTCGCTTTCCTGATCCGGTGACCTCCGCTAGCGTGTCGCTCTTATGACCACCTCTTATGAGCACACGTGCTCACCGATGCTGAACCGCTCCGCTGGACTCTGCTCGGAGCACCAAACGTGCTCTCTCCATCCCAGCATGCACGGCATACAGATTGGGCTCGCCGGCAGCCAGCGCGGACCAAGAACTTTATTTTCTGCATATCTATTTTTCTAATAAATAAAGTATTCAGAAATGCATGTTTGGTGTCTGCCTTGTTTGATTGCATTGCTTTACTCTACAAACGTGTGAATATTTTCTAGCGGTGAAATGTATGTTAATGTGGCTTTTAGAGGAGTCCTCTGCACAATCTGACTCGGCTGCAGAAGAGATTTAAACTGCTGCTTTTATCTGGCTCGTTCCCCTTTAATACTGTAAAGCCTCTTTGACACGGTTAGCGTTGTAATAAGCACCGTGGAAATAATGGTGACTTGACTTTGGGTGCGCAGCAGCTCCAGAGTTCCTGATTATAGATCAGGTTTTGTTCAGATTGACCTTTAGGCAAAGAGAAGTGAGACGGACCTCGTTTCAGAGTCTCTTCTGTCAACTGAAAGCGAAAGAGCACTTCTGTAACACGGCCAAAAAATTCCAGCGTCCTAAAGACACTCACTTGTGTTTTATCATTATAGGATTGACATTATTTAACTGAATCCTGCCAGTGATTGTCTAACTGCAAGTTGTGTTATGATCCTCAATGTGAGGGTTTTATGGGCAGAAATCAGTGTAATTTAAGCAAAACATTACATAAAAGAATAAAAATCTTAGTTTCTGATATGTTCTAAAGTTTAAATGAAAGCTGTGAAACCATGATTTCTAACAATATGGTGCTTCAGGAAGACTAATTATAGATTATGGACTATGTACTTCATTTAAAATCATCTTAACGCTGGATTAGTCTGATCTTGTGTCTTCTCCAGATGTTAACTGATGGACTGGAGTGCTGTGGATTATCCTGATGTTTTTATCAGACTCTCGTTCTGACGGCACCCATTCACTTCCATTACTGAGACACTGCTCTAGATCTGATGAAGACACACACTCCTCCTGAACTCAGATGACCTGAAGGTGAGCACATTTCAGCAAACTAGCACACTTAGACCTGGTTTCACAGACAGGGCTTAGCCAGGATTAGTCCCTAGTTCAATTAGGACATTTAAATCATTTTTAAAAACACGTTTAGGAAAAAACATTATTGGGGCGCATCTTGAGACCAAACAAAGGCACTCATATATTTTAATATCACTCAGTTGACGTTTATTTCAGCTGTAACAGCTAAGACTAGGCTTAAGCCTTGTCTGTGAAACCAGGGGAAAATGTTTCAAACATGCTAATATACAAAGCTGCTAGTTATTATGATTCTCGACACCTGCGTTTGTAATCAGCTAAGCTCCTTCTGATGGAGACTCATGCTCAGATGGGTTTGTGCTTCAGCAGATGTGTGTGTTCGCGGTGATTCTGGTGCTGCACAAGTGTGACATTTCTCATCTCAGTAGGTCGAGTGTGTGTGTGTCTGTGGTTTCTCATCTGGTTTAATATGTTGATGCTTTTCTGGCATACAGTGCAAGTCAGCAAATATAGAGCACGGCATAAACACGTCGCATCTGAAGTGTTTTCAGCGACACGCTTGCAACTTAAAAAGACTTGCGAGATGAGCTGTAGGCCAGAATATCTTAATTATTTCTAATAAACAGTGAGATTAAGTGGAGAGCAAGTATGTAGTAGTTCGGGGAGTTTTGCACACTGCTGCTTCTGCTTTATCAGCTCCAGTGTGTTCAGCAGCAGATCTTCAACACCATCAACACACACCACAAACATTTCTGAGAACTACTGCGCGTGTGTGTGTGTGTGTGTGTGTTTACACTGGTAGTATAATATTAGCTGAACCCGTATTTGTCGTTTTATGAAGTACAAAATCAAACACAGAAACGTGTTAATTTGACCATAAACTGCACAGAGAATGACGTCACACAGAGTCTATAAACGACAGCAGAGGTGATGATGCGTTTATACATTCAGCTCGTGAAACATGGTTACTGGAAACAATATATTAAAGTGATATTATTATTAATAATAGTATTATTGAGAACCATGCGTTTGTTATATACACATATATGTGGCAGCTGTTTTCTGTGTGAATGTGTGTATTTACTCCAGTCTTCAGTGTCACATGATCTTCAGAAGTCATCATAATATACTGATTTACTGCTCGACACACATTATCAGTGTTGAACACAGTTCTGGAAACACTGATACATTTTTTTTAAGGATTCACAGATAAATAGAAACTTCAAAAGAACAGCATTTATTTGAAATGGAAATCTGAATCTAAAATGAAAATGGAAATTTTGTAACATTATAAGTGCTTTTGGACAATTTAATGCATTCTTAATTTAAATAAGTTTTCATTGTGTGTGTGTGTGTGTAAGCAGACTCAAAGAATTTCCTCGAGTACGGACAGCAGAACCATCCTCAGACCACAAACATCAGAGAAAATAACTGCGTCTTCTTCTGTTTGTCTTTCTTTCTCGCTCTCTTGTTATCTGTCTTCAGTGTCAGAACTTCTTCAATAATCAAGCTGAAGATGAAAACAGGAAGTAGCTCCTCCGCTGCCCTTCCCCCAGCGCTTACATAACCTGTTTGCTCTTAGCTCCCACAGCAGTCGTGTTCAGGATGCCGTTTGTTTGCTTGATGATGATTCATATCTGCTGGGATAGACTACAATGTAAATAACATTTTTTGGAGAGAAGCTAAACAAAAGTCCTTTCTGTTTTCCTGACTCAACTTCTACTTTTAGAAAAGACAGAACAGGATTAAAAGTGTTAAACATCACCGCACGTCTCTAGCTGACAAATGACCAAAGAGTGAGGCATAATAATTTGCATAAATGTGCAGAAAGTCTTGTTTGGTTTTGCTGTCATATTAGAGATTAGGGTTTTCTAGAAGGGATTTCTCTTTTATCACTCTATAAATCAGAAGGTACTGTCAAACATGTTTTTAGGAGTAAAATGGGAATGAACTATGAACAAACCCCACGGTAAAAACCTTCCGAATATAGAGAGTTTGGGGTTTTGTACGTTCTGCTAAAATGGACAGGTTTTAGAGATCTTTTTGAAATCTATAGCCGCGTGAATGTTATATCATAAAACCTTTCAGGATGCATGAAATAATTATGTATAGTATTGTGCTTTAAAACATACATTTTAATGTATTTATATAAAAACATAAACGTGTCTTTTTGCTCTGAGAACAATTAGTAAATAATGCAACAAAATCTGAAATCTTCATGTTTATTATTTTAAGTTTATTTTAAAGACCCATACACAAATGAAGTTTGCTGTGTCACTGCTGGATCTGCCTGCGATGCTTTTCATGTGTTTACAGCTCTGATAAACATCAGTGATGAACATACTACAGGTCAAGGGTCAGGCGATAAGTACATATTATATGATTCACATCCTGAACACGCATGACACTTATCAGATTATGTGTGCAGTGGTGAATGGATGTTTAATGTTCAACTGAATAACAGTCAACTCTGTGTGTTTCTGTGAATACTGGAGGAGTGTTTGGAATTTCAGCTAGTTTCAACCAGTTAAACACTGCTGTGAAGTAACTCCAGCTGCTCGTGCACACACACGCAGGGAATCATGGGTAAGGGAAGAGGTGATGTGAAGTTTCCAGTGAACTGACAGACAGACACATGCCTGCACTTCCTGCTGCTCTCTGATTGGCTCTGACTGTTCTGCCTTCCCTTAGCAACAGGGACTTTAAATGGCAACAAAAACAAAATTTCCCAGAAGTCAGCTGACAACAGTTGTGTGTGTGTGTGTGTGTGTGTGTGTGCACTTCTGCTTTACTTAGTTTTAGTAGAATTGTTTTAATTTAACTTAAAAACTTTTATATTAAACTAAAAAGTTTTACTATATATGTTAAAAGATTTTTTAAATTCTATTTTATACTTTTAAAACTTTATACAAAACCTAAATGTTTTCTTATATTTTATATTAAACTTTTACATGTACAAAATTAAATATGAAACCTAAACCGTATTAAACTTAATTTTTAAAAAAATATTTTATATCAAACTAACTTTTTAATTAAAACAAACTAAAGTTTTATTTATAATATACAGTGGGTACAGAAAGTATTCAGACCTCCTTAAATGTTTCACTCTTTGTTATATCGCGGTCATTTGCTAAAATCATTTAAATTAATTTTTCTCCTCATTAATGTACACACAGCACCCCATATTGACAGAAAAACACAGATTTATTTTTGCAGATTTATAAAAAAAGAAAAACTGAAATATCATGGTCTTAAGTATTCAGACACTCATATATTTAACTCAGGTGCTGTCCATTTCTTCTGATCATCCTTGAGATGGTTCTACACCTTCATTTGAGT
>JAUCMS010000128.1:1762900-1774779 GCA_032357445.1 Enteromius radiatus | reverse complement strand
ATAACGAGTAAATACAACATAATTTTGTACCAAATTTCTAAAATATAAATCTATGCTGTGACTTTTTTTTGTTCATTGAATAAAAGTATTAATTTCTTTCAAAGAAGAAAGAATAAAAATGTACTGATCCTAAACTTCTGAACAGTAGTGAAACAGTAGATCTGAACATTATTATCCATTTTAAATAAATGCTTCTCTTTTTAATATTTTAATGATCAAAACTATTAATCAGCTCAACTGTTTCCAACACTGATAATAATAAATCAGTATATTAGAGTGATTTCTGAGAGGATCACGTGACACTGAAGACTGGAGTAATGATGCTTTGCATCACAGGAATAAATTACATTTTAAAATATATTCACACAGAGAACAATTATTTTAAATTGAAATAATATTTCACAATATTACAGTTTTTTTCTGGATTTTTAATCTAATAAATGAGCAGAAGAAACATCTTTAAAAACAATTAAATATCTTACTGACCCAATTTTTGAACGGCAGTGTATGTATATACAGTATATGGGTATCAATGGTATCTATGGTGTGACATAAAAATGTAAAAAAAACCCCACTAATATTAAGGATGATAGAAAGAAGATACATGTTTTTTTTGTATTAAGTTTAGCTTTTTTATACATTTTTGCAATTTATATATATACACTGAATGAAAAAACAATCTGCAGATGTGTTTTTAAAAATGAAACCACATTTAACTCAAGTGTTGTATTTGTAGAATGCATTATCATGCGTGAGAAGCTGCAAAAGATGCAAGATGTGAGCACCAAACATGTCCATCCAGGCTGTGTTTACTTTAAAAAAGCAGCGAATGGAAAAAAAAAAGCGATGTTTTTGTGTTGGAAGATGCAGGGCAATGGAATGCAAAAAAGATCACAAGTCCTGAGATGCTTTTTTGTTGAAAATTGAACCGTAATCTTAGAGCACATTCATCAACAGTTGCATGACCTGAGCTCAGCAGTCATAAACATCAATCTAGTGCATGTTTACATAGAAAAAACAATGGGAAAACTGCGCAGTGGAATGCAAAAACACGTTTGGTGTGAACGGCCCCTTATGGTACAGCTAGCATGTTTACACAGACCAGCAGTTAAAATACAGCGCTGACCGGCCGATCATGCCTTAACACTGCTGTGTTTATAGAGGAGAGTGTCTACCACTGGACGCTCGCTGGATATCTTTGTGTCCGAGTGTGCCAGTGCAAGTTAAAAGAGAAGGAAACGGCAGAGACAGCTCTGGGCTCTGGACAGGAAGCCAGTGGCTGCTTTATGTCAAAGGTGCCGTGTATTTTTACTGAGAGCGTGAGAGCCGTTACAGATACGCTTCTTCACTTCGAAAAGGAATAGTCCACGCAGACTTTTAAATGTGCTGAAAGGGTCCACTTTCAGGCTATTCGAGATGTAGATGAGTTTACTTCTCAATCAGAGTTGGAGAAATATAGCATTCCCTCTCATGAAAGCAGCTAAAGTCTCATGACGTCTTCTCTGTCCAGGCAGCACTCAGTTGTCTTGAGTACTGAGGTCCAGGAAACTCTACAGACCAGAGAACGTGTTCCTGGAAAATCGCAGGACAGAAGAACATTCCCAAAGTGTTTACTATATCTCAGAGCCCTGTAAAATCACAGCACAGGCGAGAGTCAGTCTGGATCTGCGTTCTGTGATAGTGTGTTTATAATGACGTGTGTTGTGTTTGTTAGCTGATTTAGATTTAAAGTCAAAAGAGTGATGGGAACTATTTGCCCCTCTGATGATTCTCACTTGCGTGATTCTGAGCAGCAGTTTAATGTTGTATTCGTGTCACTGAGCTGCACTTCTGGGATTAATGCTCCTTAGGGTGATGCTTCACGCTCTGCCCTATGATTAGAGAAAATGCTGGAGGAATGCATGTTGTAAATTGCAGGCGCGCTGGGGCTTTTGTCTTCCAGCAGGACAATGACCTGAAACGTTATCAGACGTCAGACTGGACGCCAGAAAGGTTACGTCCTGGAGCTCTGAGCGCCAGAGCATCTGTAGAGGAGCTCAGGAGCGCTCGTTTGTCAAGTGTACTGGACAGACATTTCGCCAAGAAGAATGGGCAAGAACTTGAGTGTCAAGATGAAGAAATCACAGCTGCAGTAACTTAATAAAACAGAAACAGGCACTGATCGTTATTGCAGTCATGTCTTTTGTAAAAAAGGTTTTCTTATCTCTGTTGATCAGCCCTGCTACTTTGACTTTTTTTGACTCTTAAATGTGGTGTTTTTGGTTGTTTTGATGGTTAGTGTCTGGAAACACATCTCACATTTGAACAGCTTTGAATTGTGTTTCTGTTGAGACCCAGAAATTCCTACATTTTACAAAAACATTAGAAATTATACGTTTTTATTGAAAAAATAGCGTTTTCTTGTAAAGCACACTCTAATAATTGTATTTCCAATTTATTTTTGCATTGTATAGATAGTAAATATTGAGGTAGTTCCTCTATTATTTCACGCTAGCTGTCAGACGCTGTGTGTGTATCTTTTATGAATAATCCTTGCTTTGATATTTTGTAATGCTTCATCAATGGCCTGAACATTACAGTTAATTACAGGCCTGTAATGCAATTTAACCAAGGGGTCAATTCAGGAAGTCAAGCGCTTTAGCTTCTAGTATATAAACGTTTTAATTCAATAAGCCTGTACATAAAAAAATCCAGATTATACCCCCAACTCATGTTACCCTGCTTCATCTGCCTAATGGAAGATTAGCTCTGATTAGCCATTAATTAGCTAAAGTGTCTCCCACCGACACACACAAAGCTTCTTTTCAGATTAGCTTCAGGTTGGATCCGTTTTGAAATGTCAGATTGCATCAGATTGTTATGGGATCATTTATTAGTTGCTCTTTGTCTGTTCAAATCTTCTGTGCTTTGATTTCTGCCACACTGAAGCATTTCTCCATTGCTCCAGGGATTTTAGTGTCTGAGCTTTAACAAAGAGTTATTTGATGGGGTGATGGTTTAGATGAGAAGTTGAAGTTTATTTCACTGTAGCTCTGTCTTTGTGTGTTTTATCTTGCTGGATTTCCAGAGCGTTTCACGGCACCCATTAGTGTAGATAAATACAGCAACTCTATCTGACGCCAATGTGAGTCTGACCTTAATCTCAGCTCGACATACCAAAATATAAAGTTGATCCCACAATTACAGTCCAAACTGAAGCTTGCTGCTGGGTTTAACAAGACCAGTCAAGCTCAGATATGTGTTATTAAATAACAATTTACTGTTTGTGTTTTTGACTGTTCTGTTGTGTTCTTATGATGTGATACACATTTACACAGTTCATTTAGGGCATGTCAGATAATCTAGATTAACCTTTAGACCAGGCGTCTTCGACAGGGAACAGTTCAGACTTTGTTTCATCATCAGCTTTGGAGAAATGTAGTGTATGTAAGAAACAAATCCATCATTTAGATGTTGCTTCCAGCTCAAATATGAGTCCTCTGTTCATAATATTACCTAATATTGCTACATGGGAAGAAAATAGTGTGTTTAAAACAGTTCTTATTGCTTGTTGTCATTTTTAAGTTATTCAAATTTAGGCCTTTTACTAAATATTTGCTCATAATGAGCAAAAAAGCCAATCATAAAAATAAATACTATATTTTAATCCGCAATCAATCACATCAGCCAGACCACAAACTCCTCTCAGTGATGTCATCTGTCTGTATCTTTTGTTTCCTGTGCAGATGACTGACAGGACATGTCGTTACTCTGTCGTCATGGCGATGGTCTCTTTAGCCTGGCTCCTCCCAGTCATCGCTACTGCCACGCCCTTCCCCAGCGACCTGCAGCCAATCAGTGTGGTGCGTCTGGAAGGTGAGTCTCATGATGGACAAAGTACATCATCAAATCATCAAAGTACTGCAAAAAATGTAGAGAGCAGACGCTCTGTATGTTTAAGAAATACTCTCGCGGTTCTTTGATGTCATTGGTCAGTGATCACCCAATCACTGATCTGCTTACCAGTGGATGTCCTGCAAAATGTCATTTTTGCTTTTAATGGCTTTTGAAGGCATATTTTGCAAAACTTGACCAAGATGTTTCAGCTCAACTTTAGTTGTTTGAAAGTGTTGTCAGAAAGTGATGAGTTAAATCTGTTCATATTTTACAATTCAGATTCTATTAGAGTTTTTTAAAATAAATAAATAATTGGAAAAAAAGAATTAATAAATATATTAATAAATTAACTAAATTTATATATATATATATATATTTTATTAATATTATTTTTCTATCATTATTATTATTATTATTTTTTATTTATTCATTAACAGGCATTTTTAACAAATATCTGAAATGATGTCAGCGCCGGGTAAAGTTAGCTCTGTTACAGGTCTGCCCTTTCCTCAAATAATCCTTCTTATCTTTTCTGCTTTGTTTTCCACTTTATTGTTATATAATTTATAAAGAAATAATATTTTACTCAGACCGCTGACTCGTGAGATAGCTCTGAATGGTTTCTATTCTCTGTCTCCAGCAAACTCCTTTTATTAAATAGTCTTTAATCTTCAGTACATTGAGCGTATTATCTCTGTTTGCTCAGTCATTTCCCTCTAATCACCACATCATGATAAACTACTTCAAAATGACAACATTTATGACCAGATGCACATTTTTCCAAGAATACAATTAAATAATAAAACAATAAAACATCAAACAAACTCAGTCCGGAAGCATATTAAACTCAGCACAACAAGGTAATCCTGATAGAAAGGAATTTTCCAGGGCATATTATACAGCGTAAATTTACACCATCAGGTTAATAATGCAAGGGAGAGCAAAAGGAAAACACAACATTAATAATAATAATAAGTTCACGCAGAGAGTCATGCACAACAGCAGCAAACGGACAGAATCACAAAGCTAACTGAATTAAAACCGCCACCATTTACAATTAAAATAACTTGGTTTTTTTTTGTTAACTGAAATGTAAAAAACTAAACTCAACTTGTTCCCAAGGAAAATGTAACAAAGCTAAAAATCAAATAAAAACGATTCAAAAAATTAAATAATAATAAAAAAAAGCTACTTGTATTTATAAAAGTACAGTATCTTCGTGACACTAAAGTAACGACACCTTTGCAACTAGCTGATATAAAATAAGTGTTGTTTATAGATTTTCTTGAACAATTCCAATGTCACGAGTTCACGCTTCCTCATCGAAACAAATAATAATAATAATAATAGTAGCATGTTTGGCGTGCTGTCCGGGAGCTCAGCGGTATGAACCCTAGCGAGGGCAGGGCTCAAACCCTGCGTGTCCCTCTTTGAGGACGCGAACGATGGAGAAGGGAGGAGGAGGGATGCTTAGAAGGAGATACGGAAGGGAAGGAAATGGGCTTATTTATAGGGCGAGTGTTTGGACCGGATTGATAATGATAATGCGTAATGCGATGCCTGCTGTGTCTGATTATTCGTTCGCGCTTCTCCCGAAAATAGATTAGCTTCATCACTTAGTGTGACCTGTGAATACTGATTTTCTTCAGTAACGTATTCAGTATATTTGATAAATGATGGTGTTATCTGCTGTTTCTTGTGCTCCACAGATTCGCAGCGGTTTCCCACTTTTCAGGGTCTGAGGTTTAATAATGACACGGAGCGCCTGGGTCTGGACTATCAGCGCATGATCCGGATCCAGCACATGCTGTACATCGCTGCCAGGTCATTCAGTCCCCAGATCAGACTGTGCACCAAACCACATGGATGGATTGGATGGCTTTTAAAGAAATGTCATTCTAGTAGACATTGATATATTTTGTCACACGTAGAAATGAACTGGAAACAGCTGGAGAAGTCATGAAACCATGAAGACAATATGACTTTTTCTTGTGTTTTTCTTCTGTTTAGAGACCATGTGTTTGTTGTCAATCTCACAACTGCAGCCGATAAAATCATCCCACAGCAGGTAAATCCCATGCATGATTATTACTATAATAATATGGGTAACACTTTACAATAATGTGTCATTTGTTAACATTAGTTAATGTATTAATTAACATGAACAAACAATACATCTATTACACTCTTTATTAATCTTTGTTAATGTTAGTTCACAGTGCATAAACTACTGCTAACAAACACAGCTTGTGATTTTAATAATGCATTAGTAAATACTGAAATTAGATTTGGAGATTTTATTAATTCATTGAATTAAACCATTAATAATTCTGAAACACACACACAAATATAGAATTTAAAGGAAATTGGGGAAAATCATAATTTCATAGGGCCCTACAAGTGTTAATACACTGTTGTTAAATTGTGTCATTTTCATGATTTCAATTAACCATACATGATATTTGACTAAAATTTAAATAAATGTTTAAAATTTAAATCAATGATTAATCAATATCAGAGTTCAGAAAATTAAAACATTTAAAAAGTAAAAGAAATTATAGAATGAAGCACTAAATATTAAATTGTTGTTACATTTGTTAAATGCGTTTCAGGATTTCAATGTATTACTTTTTTGAATTGAACCATCACACTTAATTCAAGCATTGAAAAGATCAAGCTGAGAGCTCATGCTGATGTGTGTTTTCAGATACTGACGTGGAGATCTACAGACGTGTCGAAGTGCACCGTGAGAGGCAGAAACAGCGTGAGTATCTGAGATCACACAGCTGGACCAAAGATGTCTCCTGATGGAAAACTGTCAGCTGATGAGAAGATGTTTTGCCGTGAACCCTCAGATACATTCAGCAGATGTTTGCACCTAACTTCTTTCTCTTATGCTTTTCTGTGACCCTTTATGATTGGTTTTCATTGATGCCACCGAGTGACAAAACTGTTATTCTGCACCTTGTATTTACTTCTGTCCAAACTTTTTTTTCCAAATGTCACACACAAATTCAAGAATTGCACATGCAAAATGCAAACTGCCTCACATCTCTTGCTTTCAAAATATCACAAACACATCTCAAAAGCAAACATTTGCAAACACTGTAATATTGCAGATAGCAGATCTCAATGCTCCAGTTTGACATGAAAACCTTTATCTTGTGTTCTTCAGGATGAATGCTATAATTACATCAAGGTTCTTGTGCCTCGTAATGACGAGACTCTGTTTGCGTGTGGAACAAACGCTCTGAACCCGGCCTGCAGGAACTACAGAGTGAGTGAGCGAGCGTCAGACCTGAGCCGGATCAGCCTCTCACAGGAGTTTCTCACGCTGTTGTTTGTGTGCTTTGTGCTCAGTTGAGTTCGCTGGAGCAGGTCGGTCAGGAGCTGCTGGGTCAGGCCCGATGCCCGTTCGAGTCTCGCCAGTCCAACGTAGGAGTGTTTGCTGGTGAGATACTAAAACACACGCCAGTGTACATCAGTGTACTTAACTAAAACCATAAAAACATTACCGCCATTATGAATGCCTCATTCATTCAGACATTTATTGTACTTAAATTTCAAATTTCTGTTTGCTGAATAGGTAGCATTTATCATCTTCTGTTTAACTTGATGTGCTAAAATAACTCATTCAAATATGATAAAGCCATATACAGACATAAAAAAAGAATAATATGAATATAAAAATGACTAAAACTATTTAAAAGCTATTTGTAACAACAATAATAATAATGATGCAATCTAAAGTTTTTAGAATTTAAGAATTGTATTTTACAGTAAATAGCAATTTATTTTTTATTTAATCTAAATAATACATTATTACTTTTGTGTATTCATATTGAATATTAATATTGCAATTAATTATTGCAAATATTAAAAGGAAAATATTAATTATTAATATTAATGCTCTGTAAAATAACAAAGACACTAATAAAAATACATTATTATTATTATTATTATTATTATTAATAAAAACTTTTTTGAGTGCAATCACGGTTAATCACATCCAAAAATAAAAATATATTATTTTACATAATATATGTGTGTAATATGTTATTATATATTATATATACACACACATAAAGTATATATATTCAGAATATTTACACTTATTTATATGCATATATGTATATTCACATAATTTATATTATTTATAAATATTACCATAAATATATGTAAAATATAAACATAACATATTTATTATATATGCACATGTGTGTATTTATATATACATAATAAATATATACAGTACACACATTTGTTTATTAATTAGATTTTTATAATTTAAATGATAAACTAAAACAGTATTTTGATGATTATTATTAATAATATTGTTAGCATTCCTTCTTTTTTGTCTGATCTCAGAGCTCGTGTTGATTGGTTAAACTGCTCTTGACTGGCAGAGTTTGATTGACTCTTTCACGTGTGGTTTCTCTATCTCTGTATTTCAGGAGGTCACTTCTATTCGGCCACAGTGACGGACTTCCAGGCGAGTGACGCTGTGATCTACAGGAGTCTGGGAGGAGAGGGTCGACCCGTCCTTCGGACCGTCAAATACGACTCTAAATGGCTCAGAGGTGCATGCGGCTAACATAAATCAATATGTTGCCATTGACCGTTTCATATGTATATATATATATATATATATATTTTTATATATAATGTTTATTTTGTCTCAAGTAATGAAAATCTTAAGGGTTTAAGTTTTACTTTTACTCATAACAGTCATAAGGGTAATTGTTTTGAGATTTGTACATTAACTAAAAGCTAATAAATAAATCATCTCTGCACTGATGTCTGGTTTGTGAGGAGAGGATAATATCTGTCTGAGATACAACTATTAGAAAATCTGGAATCTGAGGGAGCACAAACATCTCAATATGGAGAAAATCTGCTTTAAAGTTATCCTTAGCAATTCATATTACAAATGAAAAATGTATAATAATTTATTTATTCTAATGTTTAACCTCTTTTTTGCCATCAAATTTACCGTGATAGCTGGAATTGCATTAAATTACAAACATATGTATCATAATTCTCTGGTGTGTGTTGTTTTGTCTCTGCAGAGCCTCACTTCCTGCATGCTGTCGAATACGGAAACTATGTGTATTTCTTCTTCAGTGAGATCGCGGTGGAGCACAGCGGTGCTGGGAAGGTAAAGGAGATCTAGACATCTGCTCTGTTATACAATGAGATCCAAACACAAGCAGACAGCACCTCCTGAATCACTCCTCTTGATGTAGGTGGTGTATTCTCGCGTGGCGCGTGTGTGTAAGAACGACAGCGGTGGCTCCACTCGGGTGCTGGACCGTCACTGGACGTCTTTTCTAAAGGCGCGTCTCAACTGCTCTGTTCCTGGAGACACGTTCTTCTACTTCGACGTGCTGCAGTCCCTCACCAGTGTGCTGCAGATCAACCAGAGGCCTGCTGTGGTCGGGGTCTTCACCACACAGACCAACAGGTACACACACCTCCAGACTCTGCTAACAGCTTGTTCATCTTCGGGAACACAAATTAAGATATTTAGATGAAATCCGAGAGCTCTCTGACTCTTCATAGACCGCAAGAGTCCAAACATGATCCAGGACCAGAAACACAGCAAGGAGATCAGTAAAACAGTCTATGTGACATCTGGGGGTCAACATGTGGTTAAAATGAGAATGGTACCCAACACTAGTGTCTCACACACACACAGTGTTTGATCAGTCTGTGTCTGTGTGTCCCAGCATTCCCGGCTCAGCGGTGTGTGGGTTTTATTTGGATGACATCGAGCGAGTGTTTAATGGGAAGTTTAAGGAGCAGAAGAACAGTGATTCGATGTGGACGCCGGTGCCTGAGGAACATGTGCCCAAACCACGGTAAAACACACACACTCACCTAGTTACCAAGATTTAAATAAACAACTACAAAAAAACCACAAGCTGCTTAAATAAATGACAACAACACAATTACTAATACTCTGTTCTGTGTGTGTGTGTGTGTGTGTGTGTGTGTGTGTTCAGTCCAGGGTCATGTGCAGGTGAAGGTTCAGCTTCCTCCTACTCCTCCTCTGCTCAGTTTCCTGACTCTGTGCTGTCATTCATTAAGACGCATCCGCTGATGGACGAGTCTGTGCCTTCAATTAACAGCCAACCACTGATCACCAGCACTGCCAGCAGGTACACACACACACACACACATTCCCTCTCTCTCTCTCTCTCTCTCTCTCACACACACACACACACACACTGATGTCTGTGTTCTGTGCAGGTCTAAGCTGACTCAGATTGTGGTGGATACAGCGGCTGGGCCTCATAAGAACCGCAGCGTTGTGTTTCTGGGTTCTGAAGATGGACGGGTCCTCAAGATCCTGACCAACAGCTCACACAGCTCCAGACTGCTGGAGGACATCCTTGTCTTCAACCCCGCACAGTGAGTGTCTGTGTGTGAGAGAGAGAGAAAGAGAGAGTGTGTGTGTGTGTGTGTGTGTGTGTGTGTGTGTGTGTGTTTGTGTGTTTGTGTGTGTCTCTTCAACCCCGCACAGTGAGTGTGTTTGTTTGTGTGTGAGAGAGAGTGTGTGTGTGTGTGTCTCTCCAACCCTGCACATGTAAACCCAACATGTGTGTGAGTGTGTGTTTCTGTCCTAAAGCTGTCTGTCCTGTTCCAGGTGTGCTGGAGAGCGTGCTGTGTTGGGTCTGGAGCTGGATAAGGATCATCATGTTCTGTTCGTGGCGTTTTCCAGCTGTGTTATCAGAGTTCCTCTGAGCCGCTGCGCTCAGCACAACACCTGCAAGAGGTGATCATTCACACACCAATCCACCAATCAGCTTTTCTGGATTTTTATGTTTTCTTGCATGGTTCGGTTACATTTTTAATAATCCAAAGCATGATTAATCAATTGGGCCTTAACAGTTTAATAATAAAAAAACAAAAATTATAGTAATAAGGCCTTGTTTTGTTTTCCAGAAAATATATGATATGTTTTATTTTTTCCGGATTCATTTTTGATTAAATGAAACCTAAAAAAAATTTACTTTTGTATTATTTCATTCAATCTTGTACCTCATCACATTCACCTGAGACAGCAAACTCATTTCTCAAATATCAGCGTATGTCTTCTCTGTGTTCCTCCACAGACACTGTCTCCAGACGCATGACCCATACTGCATCTGGCTGCGGACTGGACGCTGTGCTGACGTGGCTCCAGGGTTCAAGTAAGAGTGACATCACTTCCTGCAACAATAAACCTGAAGGATATACATGGATACACCTGTCTGTGTATTTATGGTCTGTGTGTGTGTGTGTGTGTGTGTGCGCAAGCAGGGCTGGGTTTGAGCAGGACATAGATGGTGACCAATCACATTCATCTGACACGTGCTCAGGTGAGGGAGTCACATTTCAGCAGTGATGCTTCACTTCTGAGCTTGATGATGTCATTATATCTCATTTTAATCGCAGATACAGTATGTTGACAGCTAGAAGAAAAGGGGAATATTTTGGCACTCACGTGTGATTAAAATGTTTCTTTTACCATAAGGGGAAGTGACATCATGAGCTTGATTTCATGCTGCTTTTATCAGTGACCTCTGCTATCAGAAATATAATTCTAACCAACGCTGGTCTCTTCTATATCTGTATATGTTCAGATGAGATGTCGGCAGCAGGAAGTGATGTGAACTCAGCTGTGGATTCAGCCTCTGGTCAGTGTCACACACATTATGATCTGATCAAAATAGCTCAGGTAGTCTGATATAGTGAGAATATGGAGGAAAAACAGCTTCAAACATAAGAATCTGCTGCAGATGGTGATACTAATATGATGAAATCTGACGTTTGTAAAGAATTGAAAAAGCGCAACGTAGCATAACAATTTATTAGTGCTGGGCAATGATTAATCGCGATTAATCGCATCCAAAATAAAAGTTTTTCTTTACATAATATATGTGTATATACTGTGTATATTTATTAAGTATATATAAATACAAACACATGCATGTATATATTTAATGAAAATATGTTAC
>JAUCMS010000128.1:1742900-1752961 GCA_032357445.1 Enteromius radiatus | reverse complement strand
ACTATTTCAATTTCCTCTTTTCTCAATGCTGTTTTGGCCAACTTATCCACCTCCTCATTCCCTTCTATCCCTACATGTGCCGCTTCCGCTTCGACCAGCTCTCTGCAGAGACCTGTACTTGGCGCACGTGCCACATTAATAACACATCGTTTATTAAACATAAACAACTCCAGGCTGAAGTAGTGATGAGAGAAACGAACCGTTCCGAAGCTTCGACTCAACCGAACCAAATGACTCCCGAAGTGATTCACTGATTCGAAGCTCAATGGTGACGCTTGCTGGTCAGAACTGTGCAACTACAACAAAGAGCTCGGGAAGAAACATGCTCGAGACGAATCTCTCAAATACATCTTTAATAGCCTCCACCTACAACCCCTGCCGACCCCCGAAGGCCACGGTTGCATTTATACACAATATCTTCCCCTGATTTACAGAAACACCTACCGAAATATCATTCAGTGTAACAATCGTGTCAGGCATATTTACAACAAAAATCAATGTATGACGACACATTAAAAGACTAATGACTTTCACCCAAATACTAATTAATTGTAATTTTACATTTTGTAAATTTGCCACTGTCCTAATTTAGATTTTTTACTCATTAAATAAACAATATTTAATATGCTTCCTTATTATTTTATATATTTTAATATGTACAAGTCAGAATAAGCATTTCAATTTTTACATAAATATTGTTACACTGAATGACAATCTAACGTTTACATTTTATTCTCCAAAAAAGTATCTGAAACCTTCAAAGTAGACACTTTACTGAGATTTAATGAGCTTTCTGTGGATATAAAATCACTTTCTTGTGATGTGGACTTTCTTAACATCTTGATATCTTTGAAATCACAGCGATGCCGAAACACTCTCGGATGAATCAAAACACCGTGAGCAGGTGTAATACTTTAGTCACACTATGTATTATGAATGAATGGCTAATGTGATGTGTAACCCGTGTCTAAAGCAATCTTCCCAACACAATAAACACAAGAACAAGCTGCTTGTGATGTTCCTGGACACACAGCACAGAGTGTTTCTAAAGGGCTCCTGTGGTGTCCACAGGTCTCTCGGCCGAGCTCAGGCGCTGTAGTTTGCTGCGGAAGCGTTTCTTGCTCGTGTCTAACACAGCGATGCCGCTCTTCTGGAAGTCGAAGCCCAGAGCGTTGAGCTGCAGCAGGCGCTCCCGGATGCTGTCCAGGCTGAAGTCCAGCACCTTGGGCTTGCTCAGGATCTTCTGCACGGGCACGCCTCCGTCCTGCAGACAGTCCATCTTCTCACTGAGCCGCTCGGACGAGATGAACAGCACCAGCGAGTAGTTCAGCACCATCCTCCGGAGGTCGTCCTCGCCGCAGCCCAGCGAGCCCAGCTTCTCCCGCAGCTTCTGGAGGTTGTTCTTCAGGCTCTCGTGAGACATGTCCAGGATCTGCGCCCCGTGGCTCTGGAACAATCCCAGCGCCTCGGCGTTGCTCAGCCCTAGCGAGCTGCACAGGAAGTCCACGTTAGCTCTGATCCGGGCGGTGCTGCGGATGAAGACGTACAGGTTCCTGGAGATGACGGTGCGGGCGAAGTGCTCCGGGTCGGTCCCGTCGAACCTCACGCACACGCTCTTCAGGAACTCCACCATGCTTCGGTTGAGCTCCACCCTGTTGGAGAAGGTGCGCGGCGCGGTGGTCAGGAGCCGGTGCAGGTCCTTCCCCGTGATCCCCACCGTCCTCAGGAAGCTGATGTTCTCCTCCAGGTTCTGGTTGTCGCTGGAGCGGAAGAAAGACTCGGGCGAGCGCGACAGGACGTCCAGCACCTCGGCGTCGCTCCTGAAGACGTTCCTCCAGAGCCTCCAGCGCTCCTCCAGGTGCTGGCAGGAGCGGGTGATGGAGCGAGGGAAGCGGGAGATGATGCTGGCCACCGCCTCCGGCTCCGCTCCTTTGCTCTTCAGGAACAGGGCCAGGCCTTGCTCGTTGGTCAGGAGCCTCCTCAAGACGCCCGGCTGACGCCTGCGGGCCGACGACAGGTCCACTCCCAGCAGGGACAGGTTCTCCAGGAGAGACTCGTTCTCAGGAGGAGGCCCCTGATTGGCCGGCTTGGAGCTGCATGGGCGGAGCGGCGCAGGAAGTGATGCGCATGCTCTGACGGGCCGCAGGAAGCGTAGGATCTGCCTCTGGAACATGGCTCAGAGCATCTGTTTCGTGAGAGAAGACGTCACTAACACTGTGATTCGTATATACATAATAATACATCATAAATATACACAGTACGCATATATAACATTTATTTTGGACTCGATTCATCACAGCACAAAATTGGATCACTTCTGATTTGGATTTTGATTGATTCTCAGTCTCAGTATAATCAAGCATTAAGCATAATCAAATATTTATTCTGTGTCTCTTTTTGCTGCTGAACATCATAAACACACATCCTCCAATCAGAGCCGCGTGATTCTGGAGATTCATGAACAGGATGACTGAACGACTCACTCAGGATTCAGTGTTTGTGAAGAAATCTCTCCAATTCATTTTTAACAGCCTCTCTGCCACCTAAAAAAACAAGATGAACACACGAGAAATTGTCATTTTACAAGATCATTCACCTCTGATTTAACGGCACTTTATTTGATCTATAAACATTTTAACTGTTTTATTTTCATTTTAAATTAATTATTTTGTTTATAATTTAAATAAGTTTTTAAAAAGTTTAAATACAATTTTTTTTAAATTGTTTGTTGTATTGTTGTGACTTTTTATGATTATTTTATTTCCTTTTATGTAAAGCACTTTGAAACGAGCTGCCTTCACTCAGGATTATTGACATACTGTTGGTATTTTTCTTAATATTTTGAAATTTTTATTTTATTTTAAAATGAAAACATGTAAAAATACATTTTAAAATGTTTTTTAAATATATATATTATGTATTCATATATTAATATATATTAATATTAATTAGTTAATATTTTGAATTAGATTTTATTTTTATTTCTGTTTTTGTTTTGGCAGGGCATGTTTATTTATACAGCCCATTTCATACACACTGGTAATTCATATTTTTTAAAATTATATTATAATAAATATATACAATTATAAAAATTATATACTTTTCATAAAAGTAAGAAAAGTTTAAAACTGAAAATACAATAACAGTAACAAGAGTAAACGTGTAAGAAGAAAAATAAATTAGTTGTTTTAAATAAATAACAAAATAAAATTGTAAAATAATATGTTTGTATGTACAGATATGAAGTAATTTAAATGTTTTTATGGCTTTGTCAATTTTAAAAATGATCTGATCATCTATTATTACAATCATTTATTGTCAATGCTTTTATAAAACAATCTGCACTGTAAATGCTATATAAACAAATGTTTTCTTGTTTTCAGAATGTGAAATATGATTGAATTATTAGTATTTCGGGGGGGTGTTTTTGAGGTATGTATATCAGAGGAAGAGCAGAGATGTGTGCATTAGCAGACAGTGATAATAACACAGAAATCTCCATCAACACAACAACACAGCACTGAGGACCGAAAGTAATTCAAAAACAAAACCCACAGATCTACTTATTTAAACATAGACATAGATTTATAAACATAGATTTTAAGCATGATCCACAAACACGAGTCTTGTTTACTGTAAGTACAGTAAATATCAGCTTTAATCTGACCTACCGACCTGCACGCGCGCGCCGCTCTGTCACTCGCGCTTCCTCGCGCTTCCGGCTGTGCTCGGATCGAGATCAGCGCCGCCTGCCGCTCTGGAGGAACGAACAGTGTTTAATCTGGTCATTCTACATTACTGACACTCTACTCTCTGACGCTGTTGACACAATCTGTATTGTTAAAAGCGCTATAAAGCTGATTGATTGATAATTCTGATTTCTTTTGTAACTCACAATTCTGTTTACATCTTATAATTATTTTTTCTACAGATTGTGGCTTTCTTTCTGAATTTAGGCATAAGTCTGTTTTATTTAGTTTCTGGCATGAAATATAGTTTATATCTCATTATTAGGCTAGTATTCGTTTTTTTTTTGTTTTTTTTCAAATGATATAAATAGGTTTTTTACATATTTGCATCCTTGTATTTAAAGGAACCGTTTAGCCCTGATGAAATGCGTTGACAAATTGCTCTTTTAATTCTCTCCTCTGTCCGTGACGTCACAGGTGTTGTCGTTTTCCATGTTTTTTTCCAGTTGCACCAGAACAATCAAACCTTATTTCATAAATGCCTGTGTTGGGAGATAAAATATCACTTTTGTTATTTTTTTATCCCGTGGCAGAAACAAGCTTCTGACTTTACTTCATTTATTGTTTAAAAGCCAGAAACATCCGGACTGATCAAGCAGCCTGAGTTAGCCTCGTGTCATCTGCTGATTTGAACACAATGAGCCGGGGATGCCAGATGTCTGAAACACTTGAGATGGTGGAGGAGCTCAGGGTCCTTCATTCAATCACGAGCCCCTGTCTCATGCATATTTGATACAGCTCCAGATCCCTTTCATTACTGAAGACTGATCCTGCAGCGTACTCTAATGTTTAATTAGGACACACTCTTTTATTCACACAGGTTCTGGCTAAAGTAAGGTCGAACTCAAGCAAAATGCTTATTTTAGGAGAAATATAACAGGTTTAGTTCTCTAGTTATGAATTCAGGGTTGATCTTCAGAAGCTCTAATCATGTTTCCTGTCCTGCAGCAGCACTCATCAGTAACATACGAGCAAACACACACAAACATTCACTGTAAGTCATTGGAGTATTTTAGTTTTACACAAAGATACTATTTCTGCCTTTTACAATGTTATGGGTTACTTGACGTTTCTTCTTCTACCGTATTTCAGCGTATATACTACACTTTTAGAAATAAAGGTAAAGCTGTCGCTGGAGCAGGACCTTTTCAAAAGAGACACTTTTGCACCTATTAGGTTCAAATATATACATCACTGGAAAAATAATGATTATTATTGTTTTTAAGGTAAGTATTGCAATCAATTTTTTTGAGCTAGATTTAAATAAACAAATTGATCAATTTATTTAAAATGTAAATAAAATAAATTGGTTGCAACCTCTATACTATAAAGTGAGTATATATTTTTTTCACTGTATGTTTAAGAGCTGAAGGAGATGCTTGTAAACTTAAAGGAAAAGCTTTTCTAGTATGAGAATTTCTAGTTGAGCTCTATAAACAATGACAGTCATGAGCTCAGCAGAAGTCTCTTCTGTTGAATATGGGTGAGTTAGTTTGGCGTCTCGGCAGGTGTTTGAGTTTCTGAACCTGATCCTGTGCTGCTCTCACATTAATAATTGACAGGCCGAGCGATCAGGGCTCTGGATCTCTGAGCATCAGAACCGAACGAGTTCACAGGAGGCACCTGAAGCTCTCTTTGGCAGCAGAAAGTGAAGGATGTCCAAGAGAAGATGGGTGGAATTCAAGATCTGTCAAACCATCAGCTGCTCAGCTCCGGTCGGACGCAGAAGTAGACCTCCATCCCCTGCTGCTGCTGCAGGTATATCACCTCCACACACCTGTTCATTCAGCCATCTGCTCTTTAATAACGTTCTCAAAACCTAAAGACCAAAAACAATATTCAACACATTGAAAGTTTTTCTGTCTAAATTGTTTCGAAATGTTTAGAGAACATTCAAGAGTAACATTTCCATTATGTTTGTGAAATGATCAAATGTAACATTCATTTAAGCAAAAAAAAGCTGGAGATTATAAAATGTTAGAGAACATAACGTTTTCATGATCGCAAACCACTCCTAGAATATATTTTGTTAGTTGTCTTGTCTTGTTCTCAAAACGTTAGCACAAACACATTATTCATACATCCTATAATTGTTCATAATGTTTAGAGAACACGTAAAAATTATATTTACTGTAAATTAAAATGTTCACTGATCATAGCATCATCTTCCTGTATTATGTGATAAGATATTCTCAATGCGTTACCACAAAAATGCTATCTATTTGTTTATATTTATATTTTTGCATACCTTTTATTTGAACGTGCGTCTAATGTTCTTTAAACGTTACAGAACACTCAAAACTAACGTTTCCATAATGTTTGCCAAAGAATATCATGGAATGTTCTCTTAAAGTTCAAATAATCAACAAAAATTATTACAAAATATTTTTAAAATTTTGAGCGTTTAGATTCAGAAATAACGCTGTAATAACGTAAAAGGAACATTAGCTAAACGCTCCTACATATTTTACACATTGTCGTTATTGTTAATAATATAGGATACCGATTAAGAGGTGACTACTGTGTTTAAAAGACTAACAGACCTCTTACTGTATCTTTAATTCTATATTTAATAAGATATGTGCAACTCTTGACAATTTGATCTGACAATGCGCGCCCTATATATGCGAAATTCAATTCAGCAGGCTATAATATGGATCATTAATACAGGATGACATACAAAAATGTTATAGCAAATCAACAATGTAATCTGCATGCTGCTCATGTTGTTGACACAGCGATATTTGCGCTGTCAGGCTTTAAAGCAGCCGCGTGCGTGCGTGCGTCGTGACGTCACCGCGCCGCGATTCTCGTGTGTTTACGTGGAGAAACATGGCGGTGACGGTGACAGCACAGCCCGAGTAAATCACTGAATAAATCTCAAATATTTGCCGTGTGAGCCGAAGCGGACGCACATGTCAGCGCTCCGCGTCTAGCGCCAGGCGTGCGGCGCATTTCTGACGCGCGTCTGTCCGTTTTTAAGCCGCAGGAACCGCGGAGATGATGGAAGACGAGGAGCGACAGAGGAAACTACAGGCCGGCAAAGCCAAGGTGGGATTTACCTCATATTTACCTCATCTTTACCTGTCTGCTGACGTTCACCTCAGAATATCGTTCTCGTCTGAAGTTTACCTCAGCTTGCTGCAAACTGCTGTAGTTTACCGAATTTACCGCCAATCTGATATTCAAAACACTACTGACATCATGTTTACCTTAATTCAATTCTGTCATTTACCTCCGAAAACTACTGACACTTGTGGTTTTTCACTCACATTTGGCTTATATTTACCTCAAATGTAACTCAATTTTAACCCTCCTTTACCTCAGAAAGTAAGTGAGTTCTGTGATTTCACTCACGGTTGTTTTTTTATCTCCTATTTACCTTTATTTTACATTACTTCTGTCATTTACCTTGAAGAATCACCCACATCTGTGATTTAACATGCATTTGTCTCATATTTACCTCTCTTTTTTACCTCACTGTTGTAGTTTACCTCACTGGAATCTGTGATTTCACTCACATTTCTTATCCTGTTCATGTTTTTACCTGACATTTAGCTTATAAAATAACTGAGATATGAGTCAAATTACCTCTCAAGTTACCTCTGTTTCATCTCAGGCTGTCAATTACCTCTGTGTATAACTGACATCTGTAATTTAACTCACATTTACCTCAAAATATATTGCATCTTATTTCCATAAAACTAACATTAGCCTCATATTTACCTTTATTTTAACTCATGGATGTCATAATATCTGAGATTTACCCCAGATTTTACTGACTCTGATGATTCAGTGCTGTCATTGATCTGAGGATTACCTCCATTCTTGTGACATTTTACCTCATGTTTACCTCATAGAGATTTACTTCACATTCACTGTAGAGTAATACTCCGTTTATGAGTTTTTGTGTTGTTTGTTTTGAGTGTTTATGAATTGCATGCTCTTTCTGTGCCTCTGCTGTATATTAATATATGAATGCACCTGATAAATGGACAGATAAGCCCGTGTCACTGTGTATTGGACTGCTCTCACAGGTTGTTTAGTTTCTGAATGTAAAGATGCGGATGGGCTTGTGAGACTGGATTTTCTAGCTATTGCTTCACCGGATCTCTCCCATGCCTCACATTTCTGCTTTTTGACTTTAGGTCAGTATAACCTGCAGGAGCATGCCGAGAGCACAGAGACCGACTCGCCACGTTAATGAAACCATACGAGAGCTGTAGTAAAGACTTGTTTACTGGATCTCTATGGCCTTGGGTCTTTGTTTGTTGAGACGTTGGCCTCTTCAGAGTGCAACGATAACAGAACAGTGTTATTTTATAAATAGAGCAGAGTCTAAAAATACCCAGAGTTTGAAGGAGCGGTGAGATTATGACCCCTCTGTGCTGGAGTGCTCCCTATGAAGTGAACAGAAGAAACGAGGTCACTTGGGCTGACCCATGTGTCTAATTCTTACTGACAGGTTTACGTGATGAGCAAACAGACGGATGTTGTCTAAAGCTTCCTGTTTGTGTCACCCTTTCAGCCCAAAGGTGTTATGTCGGCGAGATATTTAGAGTTTGTTTACATTCAGTGAGTGTCTATAGTTGAACATTAATGAGCAACTGAATTCTGTGAATCATTAAAAAAAAATGGAACATTTTCTAAATATTTAAAGATTTGTAGAAATCAGTGTCTCAGTAATGGAAGTGAATGGGTGCCATCAGAACGAGAGTCTGATATAAACATCAGAATAATCCACAGCGCTCCAGAGCATCTGGTAACATCTGGAGAAGACTAAAGATCAAACGAATCCAGCACTGAAGGAATAGTTTACCCAAAACTGAAGATCCTGTCATCATTTACTCACCCTGAGTCCTTCGATGGAGCCCTTTGGGCCTTTTTGGTTCAAGATAATCACTCTTTTCTGGAACCAAGTTTACATTCTGAAATTATTTGAGCTGAAACGACTGAATCGAGCTAAATGTCATTGTAACATCCAACTTTATTTCCTCCCACGTTCTCAGGTAAAAGTTGATGTCTGAACTAGTCAAAAAATGCACAATAGCTTCGTAAATGTCAGGAATAAAGACGTGTGTGATGGAAAGAGATGATTCAGAATTTCTTTTGTTAACATTTTGGAGCGAATGCAAACAAAAGCAGAAAAACTTGTTTCCTGAAATTGTGCTGCTTTGTAGCGGGAATAAATCACTGCGGACTGATTGTGTGTTTTGTCCAGTGAAATATTAAATGTGTTTTCTGTGATTGCCCAGTCTTTTAAGCAATCACTGTGTTTGCTTCAGTTATCAATAGAAAACTCTTTAGTTTAGTGTCATTAATTCAGTAATGAAGAACATCTTGTGTCGTTTGTAAGTTTCTGGGATCGACTCCTGAGGGAATGCATGAACTGGTCAAATGCATATTTTAAAAGCAGTGCAAATGGCTTTGGTTAAAAGCGTGTCCATTTTGAAATGTAGGATGTGAGTTTAACATGCTGAGTATTGCACAGCACTTTGGCGTTATGTTTGCACAAGACAGATAAAGTTTTTTTTTGCATGTGTGCACTGGAGGCTTTCAAAAGATCTTGATTTCTAAACCGTTTGAGCACAGTGAAAGACTCGGCGGATGACCCATGAACCCTGAGCTCGTGCGTTTGGCTCAGATCTGCTGTTTGTTGTGCTGCAGCGAATGGTTGGCATCAGAGCAGCTGTCAGCACACACTGTTTTCATGCCAGTGTCGTTCTGACGCTCTCAGGGACACGGCTGGAGAACACTCAGTGTCTTCTGGCACTGCAAAACGGAAACGGTGCATTCGTAAACAAGATGCAAAATTAGTGCATCATTGCGTGCTAGAGTACTCCAGAGAGGCCTGATTTGCTATTTCACAGAGACGTGTGCATTTTTTTTTATTTTCATTTTTTGTTTGCAATTCCAAATGCTTGCAGATCTGAAGATATTGCAGCAGTTTTTGCATGAACCTAAAAGCGAATCAATAATGAAGTTATGAGATAATTTATCTAGATGGGTCATTCCATGTCATCTTATCCAACTAAAAGTTTCGATTTTCTTTCTTGGGAAAGAAAAAAACATGACGCAGAAAGTCACGGATGAATATTTACTGACTAATCCAATATTTAGCAAAATGGGGTCAAAATGGCAATTTCCAACCAAGATCTCGAGCCCAATTACTAGAGAAAGTAAAATTAGTTGACTTCAGTGCTTTTAGAGTTGCAAGCAGATTTATTTGGAAAAATATAGAGCTGTCAAACGATTAATCGCATCCAAAATAAAAGTTTTTCTTTACATAATATATGCGTTTATGCTGTGTTT